>CATIWR010009260.1:0-29568 GCA_949677035.1 Omphalea diandra
TATATATATATATATATATATATATATATATATATATATATATATATATATATATAAAACTAAATAACTATTTTGATTATTAATTTTTCTAAGTTAACCCACTCAATTAGTATATAGTACTAATAATTCCTACTGCTCTCAATAACTAATAATTAGACTATTTATTAATTAATACTTGTAAATTAGTAGTAAACATTAAAAATAACTTCAATTCAACATTTAATACGTAAGTTATTAGTTATTATTGATTAAATTATCACTTATTTATTTTAGTCCTTAAATGATTAGAGTGAGAAATATAAAATTTATTTTATTTTGATTCATAAAAATTAAAATCAAAAGTTTAATTTTTAATAAATTAAAGTAACTAAATACCTAAATTAGTATCGAACCGAACCTAACCATCTCAAAAGAACCAAAGAACTGAACTTAATTATTCTGAATTTATAAAAAATCGAACCAAATTGAACTAAAAATTTAAGATGGTATGGTTCTCTATTTTTAAAATCTTCGAAATTTGAGTGTTGTCCCAAAGATTTATAAATTCTTGAATTAGACCAAACCATGCTCACTTTTATAAAGTACTTCATAACAATTTATTATATTGTCACTACTCTTTATATTTTCAGAATTTTAAATAATTAATAAAATTAATTTAAATTAGAGATGAGTACGGTTTAGTCTAATTTAAGAATTTGGAAATTTTCTGTGACTGGACTGAAATTTCAGAGATTTTAAAAATGGAGAACCAGTACTGTCTGAAATTTTTGATCTAGTTCGATTTAGTTCTTTATAAATTTGAGACAGTTTAGTTCAGTTCTTCAATTCTTTTATGACAGTTTGGTTCGGGCATTCAGTTATTTAAATTTATTGAAAATTAAACTTTACATTTTTATAAACTAAAATAGAATAAATTTTATATTTTTCACTTTTAATCATTGAAAACTAAAATAAATAAGTGATAATTTAATAAATTACAAACAATAACTTACACATTAAAGGATAAATTAAGAATGTTTTAATGTTTATTACTAATTAATAATTAATAAATAGTCTAATTATTAGTAATATATACTAATTGAAAGAGTTAACTAGTAAAACTAATAATTCAATATATATATATATTTATTTATTTATTCAATTCGAATATTGGTTATACGGTTTGGTTTCAGTACAAGATTATTTGATTCAATTCTCGGTTCAGATATCACAAAATATCTAGAGCCGTCTCATTTACTTATTCATAGTCCGATTTGATTTAGAGATTCTCAAAAAAAAAAAATGGATATTTTGGTTCTGATACCAAACCTATCCAATTCATCGGTCCAATTCAGAAATCTTCGTTCTCGATGCTCACCCTTAATTTAAATTTTAGATTTTTGTTTAATTTTTTAATTCCAGTTTTTTATTTTCTATTTAAAAGTTATTAAGAATTTTTTATTTTTTGGGTTTTTTTAATTTTCTATTCAAATTTTTTTTTATGTGATCTTATTTTCTTACTTATAATTTTAATTGTTTAAAATTTTTTAATTTCTTATTTAAAAGTTGTTTTTTATGGTAATTAATTTTTAAAATTTTTATTTAATTTTTTTAAATATGATAATTTCTTATAATATAATATAAAAAATAATGAATATAACTATATCATAAATAATTATTTGATAAATGACACGTAATTATTTAAAGCTAACTCTGCCACTAAAATTAACAATATATATTATAAATAATTATTTGATAAATTACATGTAATTATTAAAAGCTAACTCTGCCACTAAAATTAACAATATATATTATAAATAATTATTTAATAAATTACATGTAATTATTAAAAGCTAACTCTGCCATTAAAATTAACAATATATATTGATTGATTCTATGCTAGAGTGATGCTTAAATACATTTCGTTTTCTTGGCCCGTTGCAAGTGTTAGAGAGCGAAAAGGTTTCCCGAAGATTGGACTTCATATGCTAATTTTAGTGGTTAATTTGCAGTTTTATTCATTAAATATAACCCGAATGTTATAATGATCATATAGTTAATTTTTTATTATAAAAATAATTAAATTATTATAAATATTTTAAATAAATTTTTTATGAATAAAAGTACAACTGTTCTTCTAAACTTTTTAAAATATACATATCAGTCTAAATTAATATTTTTGATCAATTTAACCCCATATTAGCATTTAAAAGTTATTTAATAAAATTATTTTTTTAATTTTAAATTAGTAAATTATTTTATAAAATATAAAAATAAATTAAGAATCAAATATTTTTCTAAATAGATAGACATTATTATAAAGATTAGTAATGCATATTTTAAATTTTTTTTAAAAAATTTATCCCATATTATAACTTAGTTTCTTATATTTTTCAACTTGAGATTTAGTAATTTATTCTTGAAATAGCTGAATTATAATAAAATTATTTTTTTAAAAAAATTTACATCAATTAATTTCTAAAATAGTATTATTAGATATGTATTATTTTATTTCTCTAATAATAAAATTATATATTATTTTTGTGTTACTTTCACATATTTCAAAGACACATCTTTACATTGATATATTGTATGTAAGTAATTAATTTATCTAAATACTGATCCTAAGAATCGTTCAAAATGAAGAAAAATAAATCCTACCCGCACGTTACATGGTATAGTTATAATAATAACATTTAATTAAATTTAATAATATTTTAATTAATTAATTAAATGATTAAAATTAATATATAAATAATAATTAAAATTTATCATTATCTTATAATAAATAAATGAAAATTTATAATTTAATTAATATAATAAATTTCAATAACAATATAATTTTTTAATATAGCAATAAGAAAATTTATAATTTCAGTTTTTATTGGTTATTTTCTTATTTTTTAATTTTTAAATTATTTTTATTATACAAAAAACTAAAACTGATTATTATAAATGTGAATAAATTTCTATATTGCTAAACTTTCTAACTTTTTTTATGTGAAAAGAATTTCTATATTTTCTTTGGGTTAATAAAAAACTAAATACTTAATTATTAGCTTACTTGTCATATGATAAAATGAAATATATTATATTATCACTTGTCAAAAATATTATATTGCTAATATAATTACTTGACAAATGATAAAAAATTATTTAAAATTAAATTTTAGATTAAAATTAATTACATATATTACAATTTAAAATATTAAAAAATATTCATACAAAATATGTAATTAAGTAAATAATATTTATTTTTAAAATAGATAATGTATAAAAACTATTTTGTTAGCTTTGTATTTTTAATTTTCCATTTTATAGTTTCTTTTAATGATTTTTTTATTTTCATTTATTTTTATTTTTAATTAAATAATTTTATATGAAAATTCTAATCATTTATGTATCAAATAGTTAGTTTGATAAATGTTAAATTTTATCTCAAGTAATAGTTACCTAACAAATGGGAATCACTCATCTAAAATTGAATTTGAGATCAAAATTAAGTATATATCAATTTTCATGTTGAAAATATTTTTAAAATAATTTATTATATATAAAAAGAGATTAAATTTGTAATGTATATTCCATATTTGATATATAAAATTAAATATTATTTTATTTTAAATAAGAAAATTTTGAATTATGTATATTTAAAAAAAAAACTCTTAAAAAAAACTAGACTAAATGCAAGTGCAAGATAAAAAATTAAACCAGAGAATGCTAAATAATAAAGATTTTGAGATAGCAATGGAATCAAATTATAATTAATTAGAGAAGATATGGATTGTTATTGAGGATTATTTTTCATTTTTAATTATTTTTTTTGTTTTAATAAGCTTGTATATTTAAAAATTAAAATTTTATTTTATTTTATCTTTTTGGGTATAAATGGTCTTTAAATAATAGTATAGAGGTTAAATTAATAATAAAAAAAAAACTTAGACTAATATAAACTGTCAAAAAATTCAAAGGACCGTTAAACTTTTATCTATCAAAAATTCATTACGAAACTAAGCCAAAATACTTATACTAGTTCAATGATTTTTATGATAAAAAAAATAGATATATGACAATCATAGAATTTTATTGTCCCAAGATATCCTAGAATGGGAGTTGAATAGCATACTGACTTAAAAGTTTTCAAAAAGAATAGAGAGAATCGAGCAATCACCAATATATAAAGATTTATAAAAGTTTAGCTTAAACCAAGCCTATATCCTCTCCTATAGACTTTACTAGAGAGTTCTAATAAATAATAGCTTACATGTGTTACTAAAATCTCTACACATGTGATTTAACCAAACACCACTTAAACCTTCCCAAGGTGAATTTATCAGGCACTACCTAAGAGCGTTTACAAATACTTTATGGGCACTATTCAAGCTTTTTTCAAAGATAGTTTACATGTACTATTTTAAACTTTTAACAAATATATAGTTTAAAGGTTATTCCCAACTTAAGAGTATTCTCGCATAAGGTTTATAAGAATTGTAGAATGAAATACTCTCAATATTTAAGCACTTTACTTACAAGTGATAAATATAAACGTCTCATTATGCTTGGATGAGAGTTGAGCATGATGTTGTTGAAGCTTTGGTAGTGATCTTCCTTCTTTGATAAATAATTCTCATATGCACATGAAAAAATTTTAGTTCAAATGGCAAAACTTAGGTCACTTTTGAATGCTTTTTTTTAGATTGAAAATCTCAAGGAAGTGAATCACGACCCACCTTCATCTGTGCTGACGTTAGGTACTTAGGAGGGCTAAGATCCCCCTAAATATCTAGCAAACTTAATAATTTATAATCATTTCATATATTAATATAATCATTCATCTTAATCACATAGATTATTTGTAAATTGTGAAGGATTAGTCATAAGTCTATGTCCATTCTTATATATAAAAACATTATAATATTATACATAGATTTTATAACTTATATTACATCATTTGTACAAAGGATATCCTTCCATAAAATATAGATACAAGCTGTCAGTTAGTGCTATCTAGTAGGAATACATAAATGTCTGTAAGGCTTTATACAATATGAGTTCGCAATATATACATATGTATATCCTCAAACTAGAGGTCAAACATAGTTAGACTCTAACCCTCCTTCTCCTGAGCTTCCTGCATAGAGATTGTAACAGTCAACCAGTTGGGATGAGCTTTTCATACTTCATGAATAGATAAGTTCGTACTCCCTCAAGTTGAAACATTATATGTCAAAATATTATATATATATAATAATTAATTCAAGTTATTAAAAACTATTCATTCACATGAGCACATGTCATATAATCAATCAAGGTAACCTAAGTTTATGAAAAAGCCTCACATAAGGCATTTTGAGAGACTTTCTCTCTTTTCCAAAAGCTAATCCTTGTTTTAGGAGAATTTCTTACTCATCAACTTAACATTTTATTTTTTGTGGGGAAGTTGTCTCACCAATTGTGCCTTTCTTTTACATAAAGGAGTGCCCCTCACCGGCTGTGCCATGCATGCATTCTTTCATTTGACATTGTAAACATCTCACATTATCCATCAAAATACAACTAGCCATATATTAATGGAATCTTCATATCATTTTTAGGATTGCCAATCTCTCTCTCACACACACACATATATATAAAGCTTGATACATGAATGCTAAACTTGCAAATATAAAATTATTTAAGGAAGTATTGCACTCACCTCAAGCTAAATCTCCTTCTTGCAGTGTGCACACTCTATTTCCTATGAGAATTATTGCATTAGCAACATTATAATAAAGGGTTGTTATATCATGGACCCTTGTTCATATAACAATATGGACTAGGGGTCCATGGCACATGCAAGAATAAAAAAAAAAGGAACGCATTTTTATTCATTCCAAGCGGCTCTCCACACTCTACATGTCACATGACAATTTTTCATCCTTTTTTCTTTCTTTTTTTAATAATGAGATTTTTGTGTGTTTTTATATGTTATAATTTTATATATTATATATATTTGTATTAATATATAATTATTTTATATTATTTAATTATATTATATTATTATCATTATATAATTTATGTTATTATATATAATTATATAGAAATATTATATATAATTTATATTATTATATTAATTAATTTATATTATTACATTATTATATTAAATTATATCAAATATTATATTAATATAATTTTATTTTAATATAATATTAAATATGATATTATATTGATTATGTTTAATATTATTAATATTATTAAATGAATTTTATGTTTTTTGTGGTTCATTTGTTATATGGTGTAAGTTGATTAATTTAAATATACATGTTCATTTGTTGTAAATTGTAGGTTTATTTTTTGTGAACTGTAAGTTCATTTTTTGGGAACTATAAGTTTTTTTTTTTTTTTGTAAATTGTAGGTTTCTTTGACATAAATTATAGATTTATTATCAGTAAACTATGAGTTTATTTTTTGTAAACTGTATGTTCATTTTTTATAAACTGTAGATTCATTTTAATATAAATTTTAGATTCATTATTAATAAACTGTAAGTTTATTTTTTTTAAAATTGAATGTTTATTTTTTATAGACTATAAATTCATTTGGCATAAAACTGTAGATTTATTATCAATAAATTGTATGTTCATTTTTTATAAACTGTAGATTCATTTTGATACAAGCCGTAGATTCATAATCAGTAAGCTATAATTTTAATTTTTATAAACTGTAGTTTCATTTTTTGTAAACTATATAGTCATTATAGTATAAACTGTAAATTTATTATCAATAAATCATATGTTTATTTTTTGTAAACTGTAAGTTCATTTTTTGTAAAATTTAGGTTCATTTTTTATAGTTAAATATTTTGATATTTTCAATTTCTTTTGTAATATTAAAATTAATAAACCTACAATTTATACTAGTTTTTTGTAAAAAAAATAAGTCTATTTTTCTAAACATATGAAATAATAATAATAATAATAATAATAATAATAATAATAATAATAATAATAATAATAATAATAATAATAATAATAATAATAATAATAATAATGTCAATGTAATTAAAAATAAAAAAGAGATGTATAAAAGGATAAATATGTATATTTAAAGTAAAAAAAATGAAGTTTGTTAAAAAAAACAAAGCAGTAATATTTAAAGTAAAAAAAAGTAATATTTAAAGTAAAAAAAAAGAAGTTTGTTAAAAAAATAAAAAAATAATTATAGAAAAGATAAACTCTTAAGTATTTGCTGCTACGCTTCTTTCAAACCTTTAGACTACAAACCATTGTGAACAAGGGTATATGATATAATTTATTTATAATCAAGTGACTAGCTGGTGGTAAGAAAGAAATTATAGAGTTTTTATATCATGAATCCTTATCCATATTGTAATATGGACTAGAGATTCATCACACATGCAAAAAAAAAAAAAAAATGAGCGCCTTTTTTTTGCCAACAAACGCATGCCTATTTTTTTCAGAGAATCATATATGTTCATTTTTTATAAATTGTAAATTTATTTTTTTGTATAAACTATAGATTCATTTTTTGTAAACTATAAGTTCATTTTAGTATAAATTATGAATTCATTATCAGTAAACTATAAGTTTATTTTTTGTAAATTGTAAATTTATTTTTTGTAAATTGTAAATTCATTTTTTTTAAATTATATGTTTATTTAATATAAATTATAGATTTATTAATAAACAGTTGATTAATTTTTTTTATAAACTATAGGTTTATTTTTTTTATAAACTATAGGTTCATTTTTTTATAAACTATAAGTTCATTTTCTTTTATAAACTATAAGTTTATTTTTTTTGGTAAATAATAAGTTCTTTTTTTGTAAACTGTATATTTATTTTTTTATAGTTAAATATTTTGATATTTTCAATTTCTTGTGTAATATTAAAATTGATAAATATACAATTTATACCAATTTTTTTATGAAAATAAAAATAAGTTTATTTTTTAAACATATGAAATAATAATAATAATAATGCCAATGTAATTAAAATTTTTTTAAAAAAATGTATAAAAATATAAATATGTATATGTAAAATAAAAAAAGTTTGTTAAAAAAATAAAACAATAATATTTAAAAGTAGAAAAAAATTTATTAAAAAAAGTAATAAAATAGTAATTATAAAAAAGATAAATTATTTCATATTTACTGCTACGATGTTTTGGATACATGGATCACAAAACATTCTGATCAGACATCCTTGCCAAAATTATATGGTACCATCGACCAATAATCCTAAGATTCAGCCCAAACTGCAATGCCAAATTTCTAAGGCCCCACAAATGGAATTTGGGGCCTTAACCCCAATCGACAAAGACGAAAAACAGAAAAGAGACCACGAAAACCCGACTCCGAAAGGCAAGAGAAGCCGGAGGAACCAGCTGCAACTGAAGAAGAGCAAAGATGAACACAGACATTACTGCATCTGCGAAACCAGAGTACCCAGTCATAGATCGTAACCCTCCATTCACTAAAGTCGTAGGTAACTTCAACTTTCTTGATTACTGCCGCTTCGCCACCCTCACCGGCGTCTCCGTCACTGTCGGCTATCTCTCTGGTCATCTTTCTCTCCCTCTGTGTCTCCAATTTGTAGAACTGCATTACTACGTGTGGAAGTGTTTCTAATTTTAAAATGTTTTGAAATGAATTAGGGATAAAGCCAGGTCTAAAGGGACCATCGATGGTGACGGGAGGATTGATAGGGTTGATGGGAGGTTTCATGTACGCCTATCAAAACTCCGCGGGTCGACTCATGGGTTTTTTCCCTAATGACGGTGAGGTTGCTCGCTACCAGAAGCGGGGATTTAACAATTAGGGGTTTTTTCTTTTTTTTGGTTCTTTCGCATGTTCTTGAATGATATTTGAATGAACATAACAAATCAAGATCCTTCTTTTTTTGTATCGTTTTTAAGATGATGATGATAATAATTTGATACTCACATGTGCTCGTTTTTAAGACGATGATGGTGATCTCCATTTCGGAATTCATTAGTTCAGCTGTTATGATTTTGTGGGTTGAATTGCATAAACTCATTCAAATGTGTCTAATGCTCTTAATCTTGTCATCTAATTGTTTGTAAGATTTGAGAATTTTTATGTTGGAACCTAAACTGTTGATTTAAAGTATGCATTTGCAAATGCTTGGATGAAGGTTATAAATTTTCAGTTGCAATCAATCTCTTTTAAAATTTTAATGCTATTGGTTTCAGAAAGAAAGCTTTCTAGCTTGTGATAAAATTGGAGGTAGCGATGGATGAGTAGCATTGTACATTAAATGAGTTTACTCTTATCAATCATGAAACAAAGAAATTCATTATATGTATGGTAGCATCTAAGACTAATTGGATCTGACTCAGAGACAGTTAATTGAATAAAGGAGTGGAAATAGCTGAAGTATGCAATGTTTTCATTGATCTGAGTCTCAATGATCTCTTTCGATGGTAAGATGGGCAGGCTTAGTTGCAGCATGTTGTTGTGTGTATTGACATGCTGTCCTGTACTTGAACCTGTTAATCGTTGTTATTTATTGTGTCCAACAGAAGCATCAGTTTGAAGAGTCTTCATTATCAATGTGTCTTAGTTCCATCGAGGGGATATTGGATTCTTCCTCATTTCAGAAGGCTCTGGTTTAGCTTATGATGCTGACAGTGGAATTACTTAATATGCTATTATCACTATCTTTTGTGCAGTCTCATCTAGTTAATTTGAGCATATTTGCTATTTCTATATCTTAGTTCTGTTTGTTTCTTTATTGCATGTGATATGAAAATAGTGTCTACAAGTTGTGTAGCAAGACAGTTAGCTTTAGGACGTACTATATGATTTCAGTTTTTGCATCTGGTAGAATTCAATTTTTACTTTACCTAAAGTACTAATGATATCAAATAAGAAAACTTAGGCGTGAGTTAAAACCTCATATTAGTGGAAAAATCTTTGATAATTCAAAAATAGGCTAGGATGATGACATGTGTGCCCGCCCTCCCCCACCTTATATCTGATATCCATACCTGTTTAACTGAGATGCATGGAATTGGTTCTTGCTTCTGTAAAGCCTAAATTCTGCTCAATATTAAGAATTTTTTTTTTTCAAGTTTTTTTTTAGGTCTCTCAACATGGATGCCAGATATCTGCCTGTTTTTGCAAAGGGTAATTGTGCAGAACATTGTGTGCATTATCTGTATTTTTTTTTTTTAAATAAAAAAAGTAAGGAGGAGAAGAAAGTTTTCGTTCTTCCCTACTTTGATATTTTTCTAGAACACTGCCAAAATATTCTTGTAATGCATCTTGAGTAAACCCAGTTTTAAGTGGGAATGCCTACTGTTGATACATTGAGATGGGGTTGCAACTTTAGTTTTAGGTTATATTTTGGGGTATTATATCATCATTTGAGTGTTCCTTGTTGCTTATTAATGTAGACGTCCATATCCTTTCATCATTAAGGAGGACCTTAAGCATACGCCAGGTAAATAGGAATTCCTTTAAGCATACGGCCAGGTAAATTGGAATTCCTATGTTAATCTTAATGTATCCATGAAATTACTTTTGAATATTGATGACAGAATTTTAGAATTAATTTTATATTTTTAAGACTTTCAAGAAATTTAACTTGATGAATTCAAAGTGAGACTTATCAGAAAAAAACCATTTCACTTTAATTTTTCTTAATAATTGTAAGTGTCGATTATATGTTTTTTCGAGAACATGATCATTTTCTTATTTGCTATTTAATCAAAACAAGTTTCAGATGTTACTATATTATAATTTCTCTTTTATCTCTATAAGTGCTTCTTCATATATTTCATTTACATGGTATTTGGTTTAATTCTGTTTTAAAGTTTATTTTATTTATAAATGAATTTTGTTAAATAAATTTCTATAAGTATGCTATAAAATAAAAATAAAATTTATTTCAAATGAAATGAGTTTTGTGTTTGATGCAAGTATTGTGTTATTTTTTTTTTCAAATTTTGCAAAATATAAGAAAAAAAAAAAAAAAAAAGAGGAAATAGAGGAGAGAGAGAAGGAAGAAAGAGGAAAGAGTGAAAATATTTATCTTGTACATACAATTTTTTTTAATTGAGAGTTGAATTTAGATATTGCACTATTTTATAAATGCAAAGGAAGAATAAGTTTGCAGTGTGTGCCTTCATGATTATGGTATAAACAGATTTTATAATTGATTAAAACTCAACAAAGAAATGTCACAACTGTTTGAGATTAGCGTATTCATACGAGCAATCCCTTTTAGTGCTGAGAGAACGAATAAGATGACATGTAATGTTAGAATTGTTTCTTTTATGAGATAATGAGATAACCTAAAAATCTGTAACAATTAATTTGAATAGTCCATTTCCCAATAATATGTGAGAGTCGTACGAATTCTCAAGAATAACTGCAAAGTGAGAATATTTAAAGAATTTAGATTAGGCATTAGAAAATAATTTAACTTAGATCTAGATAATATTTATGAGATATCAAATAAATAATGTAATTTAAAATATGATTATGCGTGCTGGTTGTAAGTGGAAGACATTGGTCCCTGTGTGAGGCTATTAAGGGATAATGTTTGAACTCATAATTGTGCCCTTATACTTTTTATTGTTTTACTATATTATCATGTTACTTGTGATTATATATGATGTTGAAAATATCTAGAAAAGTAACAAGTTACCTGTGATTAAATATGATTTAACATGTAGAACATATCTAGAAAAGTAACTAAGTATAGATTACAAATTTTTGAATAGAAAATAAAGACTGCATGGTGTATCCATCAGCCATCTAGTTTTCATTAATACACAATCAGAATTATTTAAAATGCTGTTTGAGAGATTAGAGATGCTATGATGATGAGTAAAGGGACAAGTCTAGGATATAACTAGCTTAAATAATTAAGCCCTAGTTGAAATAAATCATGTAAGCGAAAAAGAAAAAAATAATTTTAGCATAGAATTTTTCATTTTAGTAATAAATTCTTTTATTTAGAATACATTTTAAATTAATACAATTTCATTAAAATATATCATTCAAAATAAATTTTAAAGAATTAAGATCGTGTTATTTTTTAACTAACCTTGTTTATTTAAAACAAGCATAACTAATACTATTTCAAAGACTTAACTTATAGTAATATTTAAGGATATTAGAGGAATTTATTTTTTAATATATTTTAATTGGAATGAAATTTTTAAAAAATTGTAGAATTTTGAGTTGATATAATTTTCTCATAAAATCTTTTCTCTTTAAAATAAATGAATAGAACTGTTTTAAAATATAGATTTTCAAACAAGAAAATCATTAAATAGAATTTATTTCTTTTCAATTCTCTCAAAATTTGAATTTTGAAATAGCCTTAATATTTATTTACTTTAATTACGGTTGAAGCCATTATGCTATTCTTAACATACGCATAATGATAAACCCTCTTTAGTATAAGTTCGCATGCCAAATTGCGCAATTTATTTGCTAGGATAAACCTTTTTTTTTTTTTTTACTATATTGCAGAATTCTGGCAATGGAAATTACCATCAGTCCGGTGCTTTTATATATATATATATATATATATATATATATATATATATATATATATATATATATATATAAGAGGAGAGGAGAGAAAGAGAATAAAAAAATATGATTTATTCTATTGGTGGTATTTTAAAAACTTTTCATTAATTTATTGAGATTTTCTTGATGGTAAGTCAATTTAATTTATGTTCAAAGATATTAAGTGTTACTTTAAATTCTTTTAATTTAATTTTGATTGATTAAAATTAAGTGAATCAATTAATTTAATTATGAGTGTTTTGAGATTTTAATTGGATTTGTATTCAAATTTAAATTAGAAAATTTTCTTATAATTAAAGTATAAAGAATAATATGAAATCTATAATTTTGATATGCAATGATGATTTTCTGATTTCTATAAGCAATCACAAAAAATTAAATAGTTGTATAAATTTATTTGATAATAAAATCATTTTAAATATTATATATTTTTAATAAAAATATAAAAATTTTATATATGGAGCTAGAAAAATTATTCACCCATGTTCTTTTTATATATTAATGTTTATCTAGTTTTATAAATTAAAATTTTAGATCGATCTAATAAAGAAAATTAAACTCATAAGCCTATTTTCATAGGTTATGTGGTGTTGGATCTATATAACACAATTTTTAAAACAATTAACTTAAAATAGTAAAAAATAATATTTTAATCTAAAACATTATATGAAGTATATTTAATATGTCTATTATGATATAAAAATTTTTGCAATTTTTAGAGTATTTGATGTATTAGTTTAAGACTTATTTATATACATTATCTTGTGAAAGCAATCAAATAGAATAACCTATTAAAATAATAAATAGTATCAAATTGATTTTAAATTCTATATAAGGTATACTTAACATATTTATTATGATATATAATTCTTTTAGAATTTTAAGGGTATTTGATATATTTATTTACAATCAATTTATATTTATTGTCGTATGGAAGTTATCAAGTAGAATACTGCAATCATAGTTATAATTAAAAAAAAAAAAGTACATGACCATATTTTGATCTTAAATTTTGCATAAAATATATTAGATATGTTTAGAGTAATATATAAAATTTTTAAAATATTTATCATAATAGAGTTTTATATACTATCTAGTATGAACTCATAGTTGAGACAATTTATAACACTTAATATATCAGAGAAAAATATGAGGATTAAATTTTCTAGTTTATTGAAAATGATTTTGAATTTTTCTCTATTTATGTTATTTTGACTTGAGATTTAGGTTATGTCAAAAGATATAATAAGATTTTTTTTTATTAATAATTTGAGAAATAAAATTTGACTTAAATGACTAGATTATAAATTATAAATAAAATATATTATTTAATTAAATTTATCTATTTATTTATATTTATATAGTTCATATTATAAGTTTAGTTAGAATTTCATATTATAAGTTTGTTTGCACCCTCAGATAAATGGTATGATTGAAGTGATTAAAAGGATCATCTTACAAAAACTTAGGCTCCGCTTGTTTCACGGAAAATAAGTTATTTGAAGAAAATATTTTCTGATAAAACTGTTTTCTGAGAAAATTTTCCTCAGAAAATATTTTATGAGTAACATATTTTTCGGTGTTTAAACCACATTATAAAAAATATTAATTTTTATTTTGATTTATAAGATTATCACAAAATTTAGATCATAAATGTTTTATATTTAGACTATTTATTATTTAAAATAAGAAAAATATATTAAAAATGAATTTTTTATGGATCTCACTTATCATCGACAACTACTGCTAGTCAACGATGATCGATAATTGGTATCAATATTCAAGGATGACCAATTAGTAAATATATGTATATATATAATTTATTTTTTATTTGAATGAGTTTATCAAAATCAAGAACATGGCTTTCCATTTTGAAAATGAGAAGTTATTTTTCTGAAAAATAGCTTAGTTTTCCAAAAATAACTTAGTTTTCCTTTGGATTAGGAAAATATCTTTTGTTGACTAATTTTTCTGAATGCATTAAATAAAGGAAAATGTGAAAAATATTTTCTTGAAAAATATTTTCTGTGAAACAAATAGAGGCTTAAGAAACAGTTGGAAGATGTTCACAATGCATGACCGATATACTCAACCATATCTTATGAGCCTTTTTAAAAATTGCAATAGGCCAAACATCGTTCCCGTAGTATATGAAATTGAGGCGATCATCCTTATGGAGATTGATATCCCTTATCACAATTCTAAATAGAATGAGACTGAACTCCACCTCAATTTTGACTTTCTTACTTAAAAAGTGAGATGATGTTGCTATTCGAACATTGGATATCAACAAAAGATAGCTCAATTCCATAATAGAAGAATGAAGCACTAAACCCTTAAGGCAGGAGACATGGTCCTCAAAAGGGTCGATATGACCAAAAATGATTTTGGTATTGGTAAGTTCAGTATCAACTGGAAGGACCTTTCAAAGTTGTTAAGGTTGTGGGCCTTACGACTTACATGCTGGAAGCCATAAATGGGAGGCATATTCCTTGGACATGAAATATCAATAATATCAAGAAATACTTATTTAAAAATAGCCTTCACTATTCTTTATTATAATAAGGCTTGAGCACACTCTCAACCATTATACTTTCCTTATTCAATCAAATTAAAGGGTCTTCACCCTCCTTTTTCATATTCTCTCATTATTATTTAATACTACTAAAGCATATACAAAGCTAATTAGTCTCGTAGATTGTAAAGGTTGATAAGCTTATGGCCAGTGAATGCCTTTAAAAAGAAATTCATGAGTACATAATAATTCTATGACCTAATCAGTCATACTTAACACTTTTCAACATGACTAGCTCGACATCCTACTATCAACTTCAGCTCAATATCTTGGTTATTTAATTGGCTCAATATCTTAATATTAGTCTCATTACTATTAGTACAAAATTATTTTATCTTATTCAATTCTCCATCTTTATAAAAAAAGAAAAAAATTGTCATTATTCAGAGAAAAGTTTTCTAAGTAATAGGATAGGCTCAAGGTTACATTCAGTCTATCCTTATTCCCTCTCCCCCCCATCCTTCTCTTCTTCTTCATTACTAAAGAGAATATCTCCTACATAGTCAAAATCAATGTCTAGAAGTGTCTTGCCTAGCTCATGTCGTATCTTTGCATTGTAGTGAAAATAGATCACAACCATTTCTTTATTCACCATAGCTTAGGTGTCTTATTCCTTTTGGTTCCATATGCCCACCTTTCGCTTCAGCTCAACTACTTTGTTTATAAGATTTGCTCCCATTTGGCTAGCTCAGGTGTTTTTCCATTACTCAACCTTCAGCCTTTAGCCTCATTGAAAAGCCTGACCCCCTCTCCTACTTGATTCAAGATGTCTTGATGGTCTTTTGCCAATGACACCAAGTCTTCTTGAGTCTTTTTTAGCTTGGCCCTAAGCTCAACCATATTCTTCGCTTTGTCGTGGGTCGTTTTTAGGTGTTTCCTCAGAAGGCCCTTAGTTGTTACAGCTTATATAGTATACACTAGTTCAATAAATAATTTTTTTTCTTATTCTCAAAATAACTTAAACATCTTACTTTGAGATTAAGAATTATATCTTGAATAGCTAATTACTTGTTCAATAGGTGCACAAGTTGTTCCTCATCCTTGGAAAGAATACAAATATTTTCTAAGGTTTTACTGACGATAGGATGGTTCAATGAGCACTCATCCTTATACTTGCTCTTTAAAAAGCCCTTGAGGGTCTAGACAATGAAGTAGATTCTTAAACAACATAAATAGCTCCTCATCTAAATCTATTTTCACTGATTTTGTTCTAGCTCTCTTGGTTGGTGGTAGTTCATCCCCCTTCTCCATCACCCCACCTGCGTTAGAGGTACCAAATAGCTTGGACTCCATCGACTTTGGCGGATTGGCTACTTTAATTCCTCCTCGAGCCCTTTTTTAGTAATTTTCTTCACTTGAGCTCTTTGGGCATTGAGTCTCCCCTACTTAGCTCGAGCTGCCTTCTTGTTAACCATCTCCTTTTTAATGGCTTTGAAGTTCATATCTATAAAAAATAAGAGCCTTAATATATATCAATATGCAGCTTATAGACCGAGCAAATAAGATATACCAGAGAATCATTTAATAAGGTGGTATTTTTTTAACAATTTAAAAGATTCATAAGATCCTCTATCTTAGCTTAGAGTCTCCTTATTATTTCCTTCTCCTTTTGGCAAGATTTCTACATGAACTAGCCCTTTTTTGCTAGGGACTATTTCTCCCTTAGACCTTTTTTCTTCTTCATCCCTTTTATCCTCATCCCTTTCCCTAACAAGTTCTTCTTGGTGTTGCTTTACTACCACCTCCTTAGAATGTAATGTCTCCTCTGTGTCCATCACTGAAGATGAGGGAAAATCTTTATACGATGCAGGTGATTATAGAGAAGAGGCAGTTGCTGGTGTTGTGTCCATTTCTTAAAAGAAATCATACTCAAAATAAGAAATTTAAAATAAAATCAAACCTTGGGTTGATGGATCTTGCAACTAAAATTTAATAGTTGTCTCTTCTTAAACTCTTTACTCTCGTGATTTAATTCTCTATCAAAAAAATGTAATACTTTTTCTATTTCTTATTTCTCCCTTTTTATATACCTGAAGCAAAAGATAAAAGGGTTTGGCTAACTGAATCAACATCCTTATCAAATGGCTAGGATTACCTAGGTCAATGGTATCTGCCTGCAATTTGATAATTATTAGCCACATGATAATATGGATAGTTGAAAATGAAATTTTAAATTTTAAAATTTCCTTTATGTTAGAGCTTAAGGATATGAATAGTTTGACCTCTTATTTCTTTGTACCATCAACTCATTTATTTTTCTTCAAATATTTCTATATCCTGGGATGTGAACAGACTCAAATTAAGGGGAACATAAGATATTACCTTGTTTAAAAGGGGGCCAAGCCTATCCTACTTAATTAAAGCCCAATTTGACATCAAAGTTTAAGCTCACTATACTTATCATAAGTCCAACTCGATTATGTTTGGGCCAACAAGTTAACTGCTAACTTAGCTCAGCCCATATATGCAACTTTTCAGTCCATCCAAATTATCCTTTTTAAGAAATATCAGTCTTTTGAAAAAATGTCATTCTTTTCAGCAAGTATCACACATGTGAGAAAGTATCATCTATTGAAGTAAGTATGATCATTATGACCTAAATAAACCATACAGGACTCTGTATAAAGAGTTTCCAATGAGATATTTTATTCATTCTATCATAGGTTATTACTTTCACTTTAAAATAATAAACCTATTTTAAGCATCAAAATTGACATTCAGTATAGGACCAGACTCTCTTCTCACCCTTTTCTTATTTTACAAGCCTCAACTAAAGAAGACCCCTAAATTACTTAGTTTGGTATCATCGAGTTCATCAATCTACATCAAAATTAAAAGATAACTAGGTTAGAGAATGAGCTAGCTTATCAGCTTGTCTAGAAACATAAGAAAATGAACTAAATTGAAAATTAGGAATAAAAGAACAAGTATTTTTTTACCAAAGACCTAAATAGATATTGTCCACACAACTCTTGAGAATTTCCTTAATGGTGAAGAGGTAATCATTTTCCACTTCCAATGCTTGAAACTATAATCATCTTGCTAACTCAAGACTAAATAAGATTGTTCACATCTTTGCTATGTCCACTTCAAACTTTGCATCATAAAGTTAAAATCTATAGCCATTATCTCACCACTTTGATTCCTAAAGACCACACCAATTCTATGGCCCTTACGACATACAACACTGGCATCCACAATGACATCACAATGTCTACTGTGAGAGGAACCTACTTGTGGTATAAAAGAACTATTGAAATTGGTCTTTGCATTTTATTTCTTACTTATTGGTAGTTTTATTGGAGTTTTATGGCCATCATTATAATTTATAATTTCACTACCTGTTAGACTTTGGTCTTCAAAAGCCATCACATTACAAGCTCACCATATAACCTAAGTGATTATGGCAAAAATCTTCGACTACTCCATATTAAGAAACTATATGTAGTTTTTAAAATATTTAAAGAACATCAATTGCCTATAGGTATCTATGTCTAGTTATAGGTTACAAGCATGGATTTAAATCGCGATCGTGATCATGCATAATAATAACAAAACCATCGCAATAATGGTAATGGTCACTCAATATGCAATTTTTGCGCAAAAAATTATAAAATATTACAAACTAAAAAATATTTTCAAAATTTACTAAAATAAAAACTTATAACTAACTAATAAATATAAAACTACATAACTAAAAACATAACATCTATAATTTTTGTTCAAATTAATAATAACTTCAAAAGGAAACTTTATAATTAACTACAAATTAGATGATAAAATATTATGCCTAATTAATACCAAAGAGTGTTTAAAAGGATCTAGAGTATTTCTTGTACTTCACTTTGAAAATTTTGATCTTTATATTCTTGTGAAGGATGACTATATTGTAATGGTGGTGGGTAGTAGAATAATGAACTCACTAGGTTAATTGTTCACCTTAGACCAATATAAAGATCATAATACAAATTTTCCTTAGGATAAGTAGAACCAACCCTTGTCCATCTATTTGGCTATAACTACTACCACCATCCTTACCATCATTATCATCATCATCACCACAACCCTTACTCCTACCCTACCATCACTTGTGTCGTCTCCTTGTACATTTTCATGAATGTCTGTTTCATCACTTAACCAGTCAATTACTTCACCATAAAGCAAAGGTATTTCTCTTTCTTTCAACTAAAGAAATAATAGGTCATCTTCCTCATAAATGTAATCCAAATTAATTGAATTGAAACTTTTCTCCAACTCTTGTTGACTCCACCTGGTTACATTTCTTATTTTAAGCCTCATATTGTAATGTACAAAAAAAAGAGCATGCAACTTCTGATATCGTAATCTATTCATTATTTTTGTATGAATTAGAGAAAATGTACTCTAATTTCTCTCAAAATTAGAAGTTAAAGTTGTTTGACTTAAAATTTTAACTGTTATTGTGTAAAGATTTGGTGCATTTTCTCCATAAGTAATTCACAATTCAGTTGTATAAACAATTATGATATACTATATTAGATTTTGATAGAAACAAATATTTATTTATTGTATATGAAGAATTATTGGTCTTTCTAACTACTCTTTGTGATCAAAACTCTCATTCTTTTCACTAAAAAAGAACAGTTGCACAATCACTTTATGTAATCATTTGCACATGTTCAATTTTCAATTTAAGTAGTCATTTAATTATACATTCTAAAATTTAAAACATTAACTTCATTAAGTATAAGTACTTGATTCTCTACATTTGGCTTCAACCTTATAATTGTTAGTTATGTACCCTAGACTAATTCCTGTAATGAATATTTCCTAATAATGTCGTGGTTGCATTTTTTTCTCTTTTATTTACAAGTAAATGATAAATTTTATGAATATTTAATTCTACCTAATGTCATGAAGTATGTGACTTGATAGCGAAACCTTTAGGTGTAAAGAATTATATTCTAAATTGTCCTAGTTGGTTATTATTGTTCAAATAACAATGAACGAAGACTTGTATGTATTTTGATTGATGACTATGTTTTATTCATCATAAATATGAGATATTAAATTAACACATCGATACATGTTTATAAACATTGTATTAGACGACCCATATGAGAACACTACATGTATTAACAATCAGGAGTGCTTCTCATGCAATAGTATTAACTTAACCCTTTGACCTGAAAATCACCATAGATTCTAATATGATGAGCTTCATATTTTAATACAGTCTAACATTATCTTTAACCATATGATTATACAAACTGATATTAGATATGAAGTAAATTATGTAGAATAATATAAGTGATTGAAAAAGAATTTGTCCCTCATGTATGAAAAATATATCTCTAGACTCCTTGATAATTTAGACAGAAAAGATTACATGGTCACATGAAAATAAATTGATAAAGGTTATCAATGTTATTTTACAATAGTATACCTAAAGATCGAGAAATAATTGAACTACATAAGGATGACATGATTCATACCTTATGTTCAATTGAAATATAATATGATAAAAGGATTGCAATACTATTTGCAAAATAGGTTAGGTCGGATTATTGACCTTCACATAATTTAGGTAGTCATAATATCTTATTAGAAATCACTTATGACTTGTGAGCCAAAAATAGGTTTTGGGCTATTACCAACATTATGTGAACGTATACGGTCACACACTTATAATAGCCTTAAAAGTGAAATTATATTTACTACTCTCTCTAAATATAATAAAATAATTAGAGATATTATCTTGATATTTAAATATCCTTTTCGTTTTAAAAGTTAAAACAAAATAGGATATTATTTTATATGTATTTTTTAAGATATAAAGTTGACATAAAAATTTTAATGGTTAAGATATATATGTACATTTAGGGTTTTTTGATATAGTGTAAGAATATTCACGTTATTTCAAAAATATTTTAGAGAGAGAAAAACTCTAGTGCTAGCACATAAATCGTTTTTGGGGAGTTTGTTCA
Source organism: Omphalea diandra (assembly GCA_949677035.1). Classification (NCBI taxonomy): domain Eukaryota; kingdom Viridiplantae; phylum Streptophyta; class Magnoliopsida; order Malpighiales; family Euphorbiaceae; genus Omphalea; species Omphalea diandra. The sequence goes on from CATIWR010009260.1 coordinate 21,093, forward strand.
TATGGATAACTATAAAGGACATTCATCATATTGATAGCATCTAAATTCAACGATCTGCACACCAAGCTTGAGGTTGGACGTTACTGGTGTAAACTCCTTTCTACCTTCCATTGATTTTGCCTCTCTTATTCGAATTGGTAAGGTTTTTCACATCCCTTTTCTTGATTTGGCCGAATCACATGGATCCTTAGTTAGTTTTGCGCATTACATTTTTTTTTGCTATGCTTGCTCTATAAAACCTAACAACAATGGTAGTTTTTATTCCATCGTATCTTCACTATCAATTGAAATATAATATAGCCCATATTGGTTTGAGTATATCCTAAAATAGAGTCGATTACTAATCATATTATCATAATATAATTATATTATGAGTTTATTACCCATCTCATTAAATTTTATGATAAATTAGAAATAAATTTTATTGAATTCACATGCTGCATGCACATCTTGATGTAATTGAAAGTTTCATCTTTTATTAACGACATTTCAATATTGCATATAAATTTTATAATTTTCCTTAATTGCCAAGTTTGCTCTCTCCATTGCCTCATATATAAACCTATTGTTGGTTTCTCACCATTATCTACCAATGTTAGAACTTTCAACAATGACTCTTGAACTTTCATTATTTGATTTGCTCTATTCCAAAATAATTTACTATCATTACCCATGCCAAGTACAAGTTGTTATACTTCATAGGTTGGTCCATTAGTTGATTTGCCAAATTTTATTACTAACCACATTTTAGATTCAAACATATTTTGCAATGCAAGACTATGTCAAATAATGCTCTCCAAATTAATAAAATTAGTGGCAAATCTAGTAATTGCAAGCTGTAAAAGGTCTCTCTCATTTGTATTTTTTTTTTTCATATAATTACACCCCAATTAAGATTGTTTATGAATTGGATGATAGTTCTAGCTAGCTCCATAACTTTTTTGAACAATTTTCATTTTGAGTCTTTCAAAATTAGATTAATGCAGTGAGCACTACAAGTTGTCTAGTATAAGTGTTTAAAATGTTCCATCATTTCAACAGCTTTCATTACAACCTCATTATCTATCACAATTTACACTATCTTTTTAACTCCAACTTCCTCTACTATTTCTTTCATAAGTTTAAGACAATAGTTTGCATTTTTACACTGAATAAGTGAAACATTTGATAATTTGTGGAAGACAGTGCTACGATTTGAATAAATAAAAAAGTTAATGATATGCATCTTTATTAGGCCACTTCATCCTTCCAACATTATGGTTACACCTCTTTGTTTCCATATGGAGTCAAATGATACTACATATTCTTTCATCAACTTATATTCATTTGGGAGATATACCTCTATTAGCTTGTATGAAGTAGGTATAAGTATATTAAGGTTAACTTCTGTAGCTGCTTTAAATAGTGGTCTAATCCAAGGCGAGTTAGCAATTGAAAATGACAATTGATTATGGACCACAAAATTATCAAAAGCTTTCAACAATTTAGCCTTTTTTTAACCGTTTGGTATTTGTCTTTGATTATTTTTTTAGAGTTGCATCCTTCACTAACTTTACTTCCTTTGCTGTCGATCTAAAAGTTGGTGTTGATGCAAGAACATATTTAGTAGTTTCTCTGCTTCTTTCTCTAATTATTTTTGAATGCACAAAGATAGCTTGACTACTGCCCCTTACATCATAATGTGCTCCTTTGCTCCTTCTATATTGGTCGTCATGAAACTATCTCAGACTTTCTCTTTTGCAATTTCTAACTCTAAGTCCTCCTGTTCGTCTGAATCCTCAATTTCATGCATTTTACATATTTTATCTTTAAGCTCTTTTGCTCTTTTTTTTTTTATTTTTTTTTTATTTTTTTTTGCAATTGAACAGCTTAATAATCTTTTAGAATTTTAGCCATATCTTTTTTTTTTTTTAATAACAATTGATACTTTAGAACAACTAGATATTTGACCAATCACACAAGCCAATTGTTGCTTTAACCTAGTTATTCCTTTTGTTACTTTTCTACCACAAAGTAAAAAATAATTTCACTTTTATTTTCACCTCAATGTGCAAAATTTCATCCAATATCATTTTGTTTTTGAAGGATCTTCTCTACTTCTACATGGATGAAGCATTTTCAATAACCTCTATAATTTAGTAATCTAAACAAGTAATAAAATAAAATAAAAACTAGTTTATTAATAATAAAAAATTAAATATCAATTTAATTTTTATAAAACTAATCAATTCTAAGTCTAAATTCATGGATTAAAACACATTACCTAATTATGTTAAGTTTTATGTTATTTTTAATTATATCTTCTCATATTATAGTCAATAATCAAGCTAAATAATTTATATCTTCTACATTTTGTAATCTAAACAAGTAATAAAATAAAATAAAAAAATTAAATATCAATTTAATTTATAAATTCTTTAAATTATAAAACTAATCAATTCTAAGCCTAAATTTATGGATTAAAATATATTAAAAATTAATTAAGTTAAATACCTAATTATGTTAAGTTTTAAATTCTTTTTTAAGTATATCTATCCATATTATAGTCAATAATCAAGTTAAGCAATTTATATGTTCTGCAATTTAATAATCTAGACAAGTAATAAAATAAACTAAAAAAATACTTTACTAATAAAAAAATTAAATATCAATTTAATTTATGAATTATCAAAATTATAAGACTAATTAATTTTAAGCCTAATCAAGATAAATACTTTATATAGTTAATAATAAATAATTAATTTTAAGTCCATATTATAATCAATATCAACCTAAATAAGTTATATCTTCTACATATATTAGTAATCTAAATATACATTTTACAATATATTGTAACCTAATATACTTTTTTAACAATATTTTAAATTTAAATATGATTTTTAACAATATTTTTTAATCTATGTAAGATAAATTTATATATTTCTAACCTCTAATTAAGATGATTTCCTAATTAAACTTTAAATTAACAATATTTTGTAATATACAAACTAGTAAAATAACAAAAAGTTTAGATATTAATATTAACATACCTCCTTAAATAGTGTGGATAGTTGAAATTATAATCTTAGAACTTTCTATGAGTGTTTTTTTTAGTTAATTTGTGAAAGAATTTTGAAGAAAAGAGAAGAAAAAAAATAAAGGAGAAATAATTGTGAGAAATGAAGAAATGAAAAAAATGAAGGAGAACTTTGTTTACTTTTCTCTGTCACTAGAAGTGGAGAATAAAGAAGAAATGCTTGCATTTGTGAGAGAGTAATTTGAATTGATTCATCATCAGCATTATTGGCAAAATACATCACTACAGCAGTCATTTGTAGAAAAGAATAGTCCACTCAGATGCAAAAAAAAAAAAAAAAAATCTACGGTCTTGACTTATATTGTAGAAGCAAATAATAATGTTAATGTTATATAATGGAGACATTATTAAAATAGCGATCATGACGGCGCAAGACCATAAAATCCTGTTATATAACAGCTGCTACGCTATGCAACAGTTATTTAAAACAATGGTTACAACCTTTTCACTCTTCCATGCTCAATTAGTAGTCCCTAAGAGCATGCTCCATCAATTCCAATTGCCCACAATGCTATGAGCTCTCTTGAATGATATGCCTACTCCGCAAGCCTGCTTGTGTTGTTAGGAGGTTGGAGTGACAGGCTCTCCATACGAAATGGCAAGTTTTAGAGGGGAAGTGAGGGGGACTTTCCATAAGGTGCACCATTCAACACTCATTCTAGTAGACACCATATTGGAGTTCCTTCTTCAAGAGACATAAAGAAATCCTAGGCAACATGATGTCTGCTCTGCACCACAGAGACATCAAACCCTATATGATGTTATGCAAGTCTATCTTCTGGGTATCTAGAGCTTAACGGTATGGCTAAAATTGCTCCTACTTCAAAAGAAAGAAACACTTGTTCATTTCTCAATCCATTCTACCCGCCATGGTCATTCATTAGGGTCATTACTTCAAAATTAGTGGAATCATTAAAAACATGGATTCGAATATATTTAATCATTTTGTTTTTGCTATATAACAATGACTAATGTTGATTTTCTTTTTTGTTTAAATGAGTTTGAATTTCTTTTGGCAATTAATTCAAATTCTTTTGATTTTATCAATTCTCGTAATATCTTTTCTACAAGTGTTATAGTCATCAATCATCTATGAACTTTTTTATTTACGATTATTACTAAATATACGTTAAGAAAAGGAATAAACTCTACAAATGCAAAGCATATATGACTTGGTAGTTAGAGTGTTATTTTTTCTATGGGGGAAAAAGCCAACTTTATTAACATTGTGTTTTGTATAAATAAATTCTATCATTTTTATCCAGCGTATTTTTGGGTTTCAGCTTGTTAATGATCTAGGCCGATATTTAGGAGTTCCTACCATTCATGGAAGGGTTGGTAAAACATCCTATAAGGGCATTCTTAACAAAATGAATGATCGAATTTGTTCTTGGAGCTCCACTAAGCTTTCCTTGGTTGGTATCTCTACGCTTGTGAAGTCTTCTTTGATGGCTTTACCGTCTTACTCCATGCAAACGGTGGTGCTCCCGAAGGATACCTGTAGTCCTATTGATAAAACTTGTAGAAAGTTCCTTTAGGGCTCTAGTGATGATTATAGGAAGGTCAGTTTGGTACAGTGGAGTCAAATCTGTCAACCTCGTGATTATGGTGGGTTAGGAGTACGGGGCTGTCAATCTTACAATGAAGCAATGATCATGAAGTTAGCGTGAGGGGTTGTTTCTAATTCCAATGAGTTTTGGTGTCAGCTCCTCCGTACTAGATATGAAAGGGATTGTCTCTTTAATGACTCCTCAGTCTATCAGTCTAGTACTCCTCTTTGAAATGGCATTGTGAGGCTGGGTAGTCTTCCACGAAAGGGAGTTGGTTGGGCTCTTGGTGATGTTAGAGGCGTCCTCTTTTGGTATGACAATTGAGTAGGCCTTGATCACCCTTTAATTGAGTATGCTATTAGCGACATCCCTGAAGAGAGTAAGATGCTTAATGTTTGTCATTATGTTGTCCAGCATGGTAATTGGAGGTGGGATGAGTTTCAATAATGGCTAGGAACAGCTGTAATTATGCATATTGCAGCCATCAAACCTGCAAGTCTGTTGGAGGGAAAAGATTCTGCTTTTTAGTTACACTCCGCCAGTGGCATGTTCTCGGTTAAGTCCGCTTATGAATTTCTTGAGAAGGATCACTGTGTCCTAAGGATGGAAAGTGGAAGATGATTTAGCATTGGAGGGGGCCTGGAAGTATCCGTTCTTTTATTTGGTTATGTGCTCACTCCAGACTTCTGACCAATGCTGAACGAAAGAGGAGACACTTATGTGATAATGATAGTTGTGAGAGGTGTCACAATGGTGCGGAGATCATCCGTCATGCTCTGCGGGATTGTGATCTCTCAATGATGGTGTGGCTTCGTCTTGTCCCCTGTGAGCTTTGGGATGATTTTTTCTTATTCGCCTTCGATCACTGGTTCCTGGGGAACTTGCGGAATAAATCAGTTGATAAAAATAATTTGGAATGGAGGGTCACTTTTGGTACAACCTGCTGGTTTCTTTGGAAGTTACGAAATGGGGAAACCTTTTTGAGGAAAATTTTAAAGCCTCCAATGATCTAGTGGCCGTCATTCGAGCTAAAACTAGGGGTCGTAACGGGGACCTGACAGGAATTCCCGCCATGGGACTGGATGAGATTACACCTCCAGTCCTACAGGTCCTCACGAAACCTCTGAAATAGATTCTGTAGAGATCCGAAAATATTATATATATTTTTATAAATTTTTATATTTATTATATATATTTTATATATATATAATTATATATCTATTAATTTATAGCATAAAATATTTTTATTTTATAATATAATAAATTATATTTTAAAAAATAATGAAATAAATTTTAAATTAAAATTACACTAAATACCAAATAAAAGCAACTTAGTAAATCCTTAAGAAACAAGATGTGGATGAAGTAGGGACTTTCTCCATCAAAACTAGATTCTCCTGGTTACAAGAATAAGCAAACCCAGCCAAGTGATGAGCAAAGTGATCTCTCCAGAAACATGAACAAACGAAATAGAAAGAAATTAAAAAGCAAGAGAACTAATATCCTCATCAACTAAGCCTAAATGAGAGTTACTTTATTTTCTTCCTTTTTCACACGCCTAACTTATGTTATTCAAATTTAGTCATCGCGTTGGACTTGTTATCCATTCCAATTTACGAGTATATTTCTCTCATATTTGCATCATGAGGGAAGGATTTTGGAAAGCATGTGATTAATATGATGATTTATTTTTTCATTAACCGTAGAAAATAAAGAAGTAGTGGAGCAAGACTCGCCGTTTAATTTTTAGTGTTCAAACGACATGACTTCTATTTACAGGTTTTCTTTTTCATGTTCTTTTCTTTTTCCTACAAGGTAAAAAGAAGGAATGGCCTCTCCCACCAGGTTTTGTTTTGAAGCTTTTTGGTTCTTTAAAGGGAGATTACTGCTACGCCACAAGTGACTACTGAAGACTTTAATTAAAGATGAAAGTGACGCTATACATTGGAGAATATCATAATTTTTATTTTCAGAAGGGACCCTTTCTTTTTTGTTATGGAAGAAGATGCCTTTTATTTTATTTAGCTAATAATAATAATAATAAAGCTTAGAACTGGGATGGTATTTATTATCTCCTTTGTCCCATGTTATTGATATAATGGAGTTGATTTGGTCTGCCCTACATGACGCAGTGCATGACCCAATTAGGTCCCATCTTAGTGACGCATATTTTGTTACATTTGCAATGTGCACGTTATTTTTTTAATTTATTTGCAGTGATTCACTGTCCGCCATATGATTTCTCATACCTCTGAACTTTAATAAAACTATATATATATATATATATAAAGAGGGATAAATTCCTTCCTCATGTTGCCCTATTGTACTATTTAGTTATCTCTATTTTTTAAAATTATGCTAAAAACATCTCTGTATTTTATTTTTATTACACTATTACAATTTCTGTTAAAATCATATGAAATATTCATATTTTTCTTTAATTTTATTTGAATTTTCAGTTTCTACTAACAATCTAGAAACCACATTTTTAAATCTTCAAACTTCAAACAATTTGAGTTTAGGATTAAAGTTTTGAATCTTCAAACAACAATCGAAACCAATGAAAACAATAACAGAAAACGGAAGGATCGATCAATAGCCAAATAATAACATATTAAATCCATCAAAATCATCAATAACAATAGTAACAATAAACGCAACAAATCAAAAATAAATTTGATACTCACACTTGAATCTTCAAACAATTCATCACACTCGAATCTTCAAACAATTATTTGCAAATTCGAACCAAAATGAAAACAAAATTTCAGTTCAAAATCAAAATCAAATTTGATAATTCTTTCATCACTAGAACTCAAAAACTACCTAGAAACAAATAACCCATTTATCCACATAAATTAACCCATTCATCCACAACCCAAAAATAATTTATTTATTAATCCATTATAGCACTAGCCAAAGAGAAGGAAATTCACAAACGTAGAAAACCCTAAAATCCTTTCTTTTGCTACCGCACCCAAAGAGGAGATTAAAGGAAATGTAGCCTTACTGAATTGGAGGAACCGAAAAGAGCAATTCTTTCTCTAATTGATATGGGACCTTCACTTGAATTTTTTTCTTAATTTGGCCTAATTTATCTATAATTTAAAGTGATTTGATTCATATATGTTAAAAAAAAGATTGAAAATTGACCAAATTTAAACATAATCAAAGTTGATTCAATCTACATTATTTATTATCTTTAAATTTAAGAATAAATTATCTTTTTCTTCATCTACGTTATGACAGGTATATCTAAAAACAAAATCTTCGCACAACGAATTTATTTTGAAATTAAGAGGACTCGTTTTGAATAAACTAAAATATTGATATCTAATTTGTGATTTGTATTTACTTGGTATTCTTATGCACTATTAATATATAATTGACTTGAACGGATTGAGTAGTCAAACACTTCTATTTCTAATAATTGGCAAGAAAATAAAATTTTGTGCATCTTTAATTTTAGTACTAACTGTGAATCAACATGTTGCACTAATACTATTTAAATTTTTTCTTTAAATAAATATTTAATTAAATTTTAGATATATGGTTAAATTTTTGTTTTTTATTATTAACAAATATTTTTAATATGAATGGAATTTTATTTTAAATAAATATATATTAAAATTTTAAATATACTATTAGGACAAAAAGAACTTCTTAACATTTTAAATGGTAAAACGTAGTAATAATTGTTATAAATCTGAAAGGTAGAAATATACCATATATATATATATATATATATATATATATATATATATATATATATATATATATATATGAGCGAAATATTTTACACAAAAAAAAAAAAAATATATAAATAGATATAAAATATAAAAAAAAAAGA
>CATIWR010009270.1:0-12740 GCA_949677035.1 Omphalea diandra
AACTTTGAATCTTTATAACTTAGGTTGCTAGAAACAAGTTTTCTAGAGGTCTAGTTGGGATTTGAAGATCAAAACTCTAATACTTGTTTTGATAGATCTGGGCAACTATTCTCAAGCATATGGGTAAGGAATCTAATCCAACCTTGTTCGTATCAGGTGCCCCCCAAAGAGATGTACTAGGCTGAATGAAACCTTTTTGTAACAACTCTTCTAATTGTTTCTTTAATTCTTACAGTTCCACTATTGCCATTTGATATGATGCAATAGAAATAAGAGCCACTTATGGCAAGGTCTCAATATTAAAATCAACTTCTCAATGTGGTGGCAAACTAAAAAGTCATCAAGAAATGCTTCTAGAAACTCTCTCATTATAAGAATACCAGCCAATACCAAACTAGGAACACTAGTGTCCACCACACTTTCTAGAAATGCATCATAACCTTCTTTGATTAGTTAAAAAGCTTGAATAGTTAATGTTGGACTAAGTTATTCAAACCTAAGTCAAGACTCTCTTTTGATCTTGATAATATAGAATCTCATTGGAAGTTGAATAGGAGTGATTAGAAGCAAAAAACTCAAAGTATGAAAATCTGCATTCAAAATTAGCGACTGCAAATTTCGAAGTGATCACAAATTTTGAAAAAAGATTTAAAAGTTGTGATCGCCAATTTTGATAGCGATCATGAATTCATGAAACAACATCTCCATGTTAGACATACGATTTCACGGTGACAATCGAGTCCAAAAAGGAAAATAGTGAATGCAAATTTGAAGTAGTGACCGTGAATTTTTAGATCCATTAGAAAGATCTAATGACTAGTTTTTGAAGAGACCAATGGTTTCATGCCATGTGGACTAGATGTTAAACACGGTTCAAAAATAGCGACTGCAAATTCAGTCTTGACCGTGAATTTCATCTGATGAACATTTAATGTAAGATATGTTTGGCATAACTCAGAGATTTAGACATAGTTTCTTTATAACATCTCTTTGATGGTTATTGCTTATAAATGCACCACCAAATAACATCTCATTAGTGGTTATTGCTTATAAATACACCACTAAATGGACTTAAATGCAAGAGAAAAACCATTGATTGTGCCAAAACTCTTGCAAAGTTAATTCTCAACTTAAACTCTTTATTTCTTTGTACATAGTTTAGTGTGAGCTTTAAACACCTTAGGGTTGGGTTTGAGAGTGAGCCCTTATATAGAAAACTCTTGTATAGGTTTGCGTGTTAACCTTAGGAAAACACTTCTAAGGTTTGGTGTGAGCCTAAAACACTAGGTTCAGTGTGAGCCTTGAAAAAATACTTGTAAGGTTTGGTGTGAAAACACTAAGTTGAGTGTGAGCTTGTTAAAACACTAATGATTAAGTGAAACACCCAATTGGTGAATTGGGGAATGGATGTAGGGTTGGTTAATACCTGAACCACTATAAAATTATTGTGTTCATTCTTCTCCTTCTCTTTCTCTAATCTTTCATATTTGTGAGCTTCCTCCAAACTCAAAACTTCAAATTTGCCACCAATTCAACTCCCCTTCTTTGTGCACTAGGCCCAACAATTGGTATCAAGACTAAGTCTTAATTCAAGCCTTAATTGTGTGAGAAAATATTAATGGCAAAATAAGGAGTCCACTCTCACCTTAATACCCATTTTGATGGCAATGATTATGCTATTTGGAAGCATAAAATGGAGATCTATCTTGATAGTGATCTCATCAACTTATGGGATTACATACTTAAAGAGTGGAAACCTTAAATAAAGATGGTTGAAAGAGTAGAAGTGGCAATTACAAGAGAAGAATGAAGTGTAACATAAAGGAAGGCAAATAGGATGAACAAGAGAGCAATGGCTATTCTCCTAAGTTGCATGTCAAGAGAAGAAATTGGAAGAGTCCAACATTGCCAAATTGCACATGCCGTATGGAAAACATTAGAAAACTATCATGAAGGCACAAGTCTTATGAAATCAAGTAGGTTAGAGATGTATGTGACAGAGTAGGAGCTCTTCATGATGAAAGACCATGAAAGCATCACTGAAATGATAAATAAACTCCTCTCTATTGTCATATACATGAAAAGGTTTGGAAGGATTCTTAATAACTATGAGGTAAATACTAAAATCTTCAAATCTCTTTCATTGGATAAATTTATATAAGATTATGTAACATTCAAGAGTCTAATATAAAGATTGGGAAAGTGTCAATTGATGCCCTTATTAGTAAGCTTCTCACTCATGAGATGGCTCTCAAGAAAGATGAAGAAATGAAGAAGCTAAAAGGATGAAGAGACAAAGAAGAGAATAAATCTTCAGCCTTCAAAGCTCAAGAGATTATTCAAGCTCAAGTGACTCAAATAAAAGTGATAAAGAAGAGAAAAAGCTTGCCAAAATATCAAGAATGACTAAGGAGTTTATGAAAAAGAGAAGAAAAGAAGAATCCAAAAAAATTCATCTTCATATCATCATAAGGAAAAGAAGGAAAGCTTTAAGGCTACTTAGGATGATGATTCAAGTGACGAAGAAGAAGATGAAGGAGCAAACCTTTGCTTTTTGGCTCAAGAGGACTTAGGTAAGAACTTCTCCACACTCTTTATGATGATTATGATGCATTAGATGATATAGATGATGAGCTTTTAGAAGCTCTCACTTTGAAATGTGATAAATATAAGTCACAAATCTAATCTTACAAGAAGAAATGCACCAAACTAGAGGATGTGTTTAAATCCCTAAACAGTCTTGTAAGTGAATTGATGGCTTCTAATGAAGAACTTAAAAAGTCTATGGAGAGTCTTTCCAAGTCATCTTTATCCCCAACCTCATTGATAAAGGAAAATGATTCTTTAAAGGATGAAGTTATAGAACTTAGAAACTCCATCTCTAAATTTCACAAGGGGAAATAAGCTTTGGATACACTTACTGTATCTCAAAGACCTCCTTTAATTATACATGGTCTAGGCTTCAATGGAGCTTTTTTATCTACGTCTTCACTCACTACATACATTAGAGAATCAATAACTTAAACTTCAAGTATTGAGGTCATGGAGAAGAGAGGTGCTCCTAGCACTAAGGCACCTATGCCTAAAGGCAAAGGAAAGGCCCCCCAAGGCTCAAAGAGCAAATTATGCTTACATTTATAACAAGAAACATGCTCAACCACATAAGCATAAAAAATTCTCTTATACTCCTAATCATTCATGCACTTGCATACATTCTCACCACCTGAGTATGAGAAGGCCCCTTACTCATACTAAGGTTGTGCATAGGAGAATGACTCATAAGTCTAAGCTCTAATGTCTTTATTGCATGAGATATGGGCACATCAATGTATTTTGCCATATTAGAAAGACACACTTCAAATTAGAGCACCCTTCCAAGACTAACCTCTAAGGACCCAAGTATGATTGGGTGCCAAAGCAAAGTGTTTGATATTGTAAGATGGGGACTCCACCAAATTCTCATCATGGAAAACCTAAAAGTGAATGGAGATTGCTAATAAAGAAGGGATAAAGTTTCAAATAGTTATTTGGTATCAAGCTATGGATACTAAACTTGTAATGTATCCCATATCCCTTATGTTTTTAACTTAATATATTTATGCATACATTCAGAGGGAGTTTTATTATTTGATATTTCTATGTGTTGACATGTTTAATTTGATTTGATTAATTGTGTGATGAGTTGAATCAATTCATTTTGCATTTGAGGTTTTCTACATTTCAAATGTTCAAATCAATCATAAAAAATCAAATACTCTATATTAGGTCCATATATGAAAATTCTTAAATTGTTAGCTCTAGTTTATGTGTTCAAGCATCTTTAAATGTTTGAATTATTTTGCATTTATGTTTTTTAATATATAAAAGTCCCATGCAATTTATGTTTCATTCATTTATCTTCTTATATGACATATTGTGATCAATTGTGCAAAATTACTTATGTTTGCTATTCTAATTTGAGTTTGTACAATTGACAAGTTTGCAGTCATTCCCTCTCATATTCCCCATTCTTTCTTATTCTCTCATATTCCTCTCTTTTTGATTGTGATCAAGAGGAGAGATAATTGACTTAATATACAAAGAGGGAACTTACAATGATCTTATTAGAATAATTAAGGGAGAGTATGGATGACTGAAAATACAAAGGGGGAACATACAAAAAGGAGAAAGAAAATTGAACTACATTTGTAATAAGCTAAGACAATGATCTCATTAGAATAACTAGGAGGGAGTATGGATTAAGGGGGAGCAATTTTATATTTATGATTTGAATCACTTTATAATTCTCTTAGGAGCATGCATAATTGATTCTTTGTCATTTGCATATTTAATCTAGATTGTCAAAATCAAAAAGGGGGGAGATTGTTGGACTAGGTTATTCAAACCTAAGTCAAGACTCTCTTTTGATCCTGATAATATAGATTGAAAGGTTCTAATATCAATTCTAAGTGTTGGTTTTGCAGATATAAGAATAAAATCTCATTGAAAGTTGAATAAGAGTGATTAGAAGCAAAAAACTTAAAGTGTGAAAATCTGCCTTCAAAATTAGAGACCGTGAATTTCAAAGTGACCACGAAATTTGAAAAAGTGTTATTGAGATTCAAAAGTCGCAATCGCAAATTTTGATAGTAATCGTGAATTCGTAAAATAACATCTCCAAGTTAGATAGACGATTTCACAGTGACAATCACATCCAAAAAGGAAAATAACAACTATGAATTTGAAGTAATGATCGCGAATTTTAAGATCCGTTAGAAAGATCCAACAACTAGTTTTTGAAGAGACCAATGGTTTCATACCACATGGACTAGCCGTTAGACAGTTCAAAAATAACGATTGCAAATTCAGCCTCGACTGCGAATTTCATCTAATGAGCATTTAATGCAAGATCTGTCTAGCACAACCTGGAGATTTAGATATAGTTTCTTTCTAACGCCTCTTTGGTGGTTATTACCTATAAATACACCACTAAATGGAATTGAATACAAGAGAAAAATTATTGATTGTGTCAAAACTCTTGTAAAGTTAATTTTCAATTTTAATGCTTTATTTCTTTATACATAGTTTGGTGTGAGCTTTAAATGCCTTAGGGTTGCATTTGAGAGTGAGCCCTTGTATAGAAAACTCTTGTTTTGGTTTGAGAGTGAGCCTTAGAAAACTTTTGTTTAGGTTTGAGAGTGAGCCTTAGAAAACTCTTATATATGTTTAAGTGTTAACCTTCAAAAAATGATTATAAGGTTTGGTGTGAGCTTAAAACACTAGGTTGAATGTGAGCCTTGGAAAAACACTTGTAAGGTTTGGTCTAGTGATTGAGTGAAACACCCAGTTGGTGAATTAGGGAGTAGATGTAGGGTTAGTTAATACCTGAACCACTATAAAACTTTTATGTTCATTCTTCTCCTTCTCTTTCTATAATCTTTCATATTTGTGAGCTTCCTCTAAAATCAAAACTTCAAATTTGCCATTAATTTAACTCCCTTTCTTAGTGCATTAGGGCCAATAATTGGTATCAGAGATAAGTCTCAATTCAAGCCTTAATTGTATGAGAAAAGATCAATGGCATAAAGAGTCCACTCTCACCTTAATCCCCACTTTGATGGCAATGATTATGTTATTAGGAAGTATAAAATGGAGATTTATCTTGATAGTGATCTCATCAACTTATGGGATTATATACTTGAAGAGTGAAAGCCTCCAACGAAGATTGTTGAAGGAGTAAAAGTGGCAATTGCAAGAGAAAAATGGAGTGAAGTACAAAGAAAGGCAAATGGGAAGAATAAGAGGGCAATAACTATTCTCCTAACCTCTATGTCAAGAGAAGAAATTGGAAAAGTCCAATATTGTCAAACTGCACATGCCATATGGAAAGCACTAGAAAAGTATCATGAGGGTGCAAATCTTGTGAAATCAAATAGGTTGGAGATGTATGTGATAGAGTGGGACTGGTTGTTGGAGCCTCTTGACTATTATTAGCATAAACTCTAGCTCGTGGTTGAGTATGGGCTACCTATCCACTACTAAAAATTGAAGTTGTTCTGCCATGTCCTCCTCTACCTCTACCTCGGCTTCTACCTCTACTTGTGTCAAGAATATTCCTCTCAACACGACTCTGCCTAACTACCTGAGATTCTAATCAAACCTGCCATTGGACAATCTCGAGTCATATAGCCTGGCTATTTATAAGTATAGCAAGTAAGTCTTTTAGGTCCCTAACACTTTCTAAAATGAGCTCTTCCACAATTTGTACAAATTGAGCTACACCACTACCCATTATGCCCATAAGTCCTCTCCTACCCTCTGAGCCTTCAAAACTACCATAACCACCTATACCTGATGCCACTGATACTAATATACTATAATCACTTTGACCTTGCCTCTTTGATTGCCAGTAACTCCTTGAAATCCTAATCCTTAGATGATGTGAAACTACCTCTTTACTCTATTTGGTTCCCCATTCCAACCTACATAACTTCTCTTTCTTTTTGCCTCCATTGCATTCTTCTTTTGGATCACCTCCTCAGCTCAAATTATCGTTAATAATATAGTATAATTGGTTAGCTTAACTACTAATTGATCTCAAATTTCTAACCTCAATCCCCTCTCAAATTTCTAACACATTAATTCCTCTATAGCTACATTCTCTATGGCATATCTTGAAAGTTTAACAAATTGTACCTCATAATCTGACACTGTCTTATCATTTTGTTGCAATTGGAAAAACTCCATCTTCTTCTTATCTAAGTATACTACTGGTGTGTATTTATTTGCAAACTCCATTAGAAATTCATCTTATGTCAAAGTCGCTGGTTCGACAGTGCTACCTGGAATAATCTCCCACTAATCTAAGGAATTCTTTTAAAGCAATGATATTGCATACTTTAGCTTTTGCTCTAGGGTGCATTCAAGCCTATTCAAGATTCGCTCAGTTCTTCTAAGCCACTATTCGACCTCAGTAGGATCTATAGTACCCTCAAAATTAACTGCCCCTTACTTCCTCATTCTATCATAATTATTGTCTATGGTAGGTCTTGCATAAGTTTGTGCTATAAATCTCTGCATGATCTCAGCAAATTGTATGATATTTGAGTTTACAACCATAGATGGATTATTTCATGCCATTTAAAGATTCTCTGCAACAAGACCAACATGCCCACGTACATAAACAGACTCATCTCTAACCTCTGGGCTAGCATGAACTCTATTAGATGCATTCATACTCTTATATGCCAATGCATGTAAGTATTAACACAATACAAATATCATACACAACACATTCATATTACACGTCTATATAATCATTTACCCGCTATGCTATGAAATGTTAATGCCATATAGGTTATTATATATTATTGCCATATAGGCTATAAATATCATTGCCATACAGGTTATCATATTTGGTTGCACACAAGCAATAAATATTGTTACCACACAGGCTAATAGATATCATTGCCATATAAGCTATCGAATTTTATTGCCAGACAAGTTGTTATATATTGTTGCCACATAGGCTGTTACATATTGTTGCGACACAATCTATTATATAGTGTTGTGACCCAGGCTATTATATATTGTTGCCACATAGATTATAGATATCATTACCACACAGGCTATTAAATGTTGTTGTCACATAGGCTATCATATTTGATTCCCATATATGGTTGCCACACAAACTATGAATATTATTACTTGCCTAACAACATCAAGTATTAGTCTTTCAACAATTCAACTATAAATCCAACAAAATTCAAGCAATATAACAATTAATAACAACACCCAAAAACTTTGGCAAATCATATCACAATATACTTCCATTCCCATGTCATAGTTTATCAATGTCCCATGAAAATAAATAATTCAGGAGTATAACAACCTTTTCATCAATGTATTCATCAACATCATCTTATTAAACAACATTTCATTCCATTGAGTATATGTTCATGGCATTTAACCAATCACACATATAGTACTAATAACTATTTACTTACCTCCTCCTTCAAGCTATTAAGTCATGGATGGTCCCAGCTTATTCCTAATATTATCTTTGATGCCTTGAAGACCTATTTCAATACACCAAATCAATTCATGATGATAAAGTACGATTTCCATCTTATTATGTAAATATGATCTAGTAAAATATCATGAACTTGATAGGTTGTTTCTATGATTACATTTGACTCACAAATCCAAATGATTTGATTCTCTTTTTCAATTAAGCTAGACTTATATTAGCACACCATATCAAAATTCAGTCTAAAATATGCAATACATAATTTATGGTCAATTCTATAAATTTAACCATTTCTCTGTCATTGCAGTCTCAGTAGGTTTTAGAGTCTTAGGTATATCTCAAATCTTATAAATAAAATTGCAAAACTGATTTACTAGATGTTATAAAACACATAAAAGAACATTTTTCATGTTTTACTCATTGTCTAATTTAGGCTATAAGTTGTAGGCCTAGGGCACTAAGAAGGAAGGTTGAATTGGTGCTTAATTTAAAAATTAAAAAGAGAGTTAATGTGTTTAAGAAGATGAGTAGGAGAAGAAAAAATTGACACAAGTGTTCATAGTGGTTCGGGTATTACTAACCTTACATCCACTCCCCAATTCTCTACAATTAGGTATTTCACTTAACTCAATAGGTGTTTCCAAGCTCACTCCAAACTTTTACAACTTGTGTTTATGGCTCACATAATAACCTTAGACCTTGTGTTTTCTAGACTCACACAAAAACGTCTTACAAGTGTTTTCAAGGCTCACACTAAAACCTCTCATAAGTTTTTTTAAGGTTCACACTAAAACCTCTTACAGTGGTGTTTATTGCTCACACCAAACAATCACAAAAATAAGAATTGAAAGATTGAGTAGCAAGTTAGCAAGAGATTGGTTACAAATTAATGAATTCTCTTACATTCACCTATGTTTGGTGGAGTATACATAGCTCATATCCACCGAAGAGATGTTGGTCTTAAACTATCAACAAATCTTTAAGATGTGATAGGCAGATTTAGCATGAAATGCTTTTTAGGTAGAAGTCGCAGTCGTTGCTCCCATTTTATAGTCGTGAATTTCCAATTTCCATTCTGGAGCCAAAAATTACGATGAAGAACCTCGTCTGTGTCTAACGGCTAATCGACATGTCAGTTATCCATTGGTTGTCAAGGAAAATATAGTCGTGTTTTAACCACTATCAAAAGTTGTGGTCATGATATACTTAAGTCTTGGGCGCGACGGAGACTGCAAATTCTTTGTTTGGTGAATCTTCAACTTTTTTAGCCGCGGTCGCTACTAAATTTTTGCCCTTACAATTTTTTATCTTTCAACAGAACTTGGGACACTTGGCACATTGTGGTTGTGGCTTTCCTTCCCTCCATTGTCACTATGAAAGTCGCAGTCGCGACCCTAATGTGACACTCACTATGAATTCCTCTGTGACTAAAGCTTTATAATCTTTGAATGGTTCGCGATAGCGAAATAGCCCATAAATTCCTCTAGCCTAGCTTCATCCTTTATTGTGATTGATTCATGGTTGTGATTTACCATGCACACACTACGAATTTGGATGATTTTTACATCATTGGAGATTTTGGATTCCATCCTACTTCTAATGAAAAAATCTATTGGACTAGGGTGGTTAACCCTAAGTCTTTGACCTCTTTTGATCTTGACAAAGGAGATTGATCAATTCTAATGTTTCAAATTCAGTGTTGTTTTGTAGTTTTTAGTTAATCTTTACATTGAAAGTTGGATGAAGTTAAAAAATCTCCAAAGTAAACTAATGCCTTCTAATTCGCGATCACAACTTGATAAATCGCGATCGCGAACTTGACCAAGACAGGTTGATAAAATGGACAGACGTATTCACATGCCATTTCTTTACCGTGACTAATTTAAAGAAAGGAAAGCTGAAGTCACAGACGAATTCGTGGTGTAAGTCATGCCTCAGTCGCGACCGCGAATTTCAAAATAACTCAAAAGGGAATCAAGTCCACAATCACAGTTTAACAAATGTCCCGGGTAACCGTTGGAAGTCAAAAATTGCGATGGGAACTTGTTGGTAGCGACCGCAAACCCAAAAGAAGAAGATGAACACTTTTGGTAGATGAATTTGCATCCTCAATCGCAGTCTGTACAAGAAAAATCGCAACAACTACTTTTGAGAGCAGGTGAAAGGCAACGACTATGTTTTCCTAGTGAACTAATGTGAAGCTGCCACATGGACTAATCGTTAGACATAAATGGGGTTTTCTATATGGAATTTGGATTTCGCGACCGCTAGCGAGTAGTAGTGACTGCAAATTAAGACTGCCAAGCATTTAATGCGAAAATCTGTCTAACACACTTTGATGATTTTGTACTAATTTTTCTGCAACGTCTCTTTGGTGGGTAGAGACTATAAATACCTCACCAAACAAATGTAAATGCAAGAGAATTGATAACTTTGATCCCAAAATCTTGCAATTTTGCTACTCAATCTTTTATATTCTTTAACTCATTGTTCGATGTGAGCATAAACACCAACTGTAATAGGTTATAGTGTGAGCCTGTCAAAACACTAAGAGAGGTTATTATGTGAGCCTGTTAAAACACAAGTGTAAAGGTTGTTGTGTAAGCCTCAAAACACAATAGTATTATGTGAGCCTTCAAAACACAAGTGTAAAAGTTTGGCGTAAGATTGAAAATACCTTTCAAAGATAGTGGAACACCCAATTTCTAAGAATTAGGGAGTGGACGTAGGGTCATTTATACTCGAACCACTATAAATCTTATGTTTCTTCTTAATTCATTTCTCTTCTCCCTTTCCTGTTTTAATTTTTATACACCAATTAAACCCCTCCCCCCTCCCCCCTTCTTGGTGCCTAGGGCCAATAAATGGTATAAGAGCCAAGCTTCATAATCAAACCTTCATTGGGTGAACAAAGATCATGGCACAAGAAGGAATCCACTCACAACTCAAGCCACACTTTGATGGAACAGACTATACTCATTAGAAGTATAGGATGGAGATCGATCTTGACATAGATGTGGTGGACCTTTGGGATGTGGTCATCAAGGAATGAAAGCCACCCACCAGAGTTGTGGATGGTAATGAAGAACTAATTCGAAGGGAAGAATGGGTTGAAGATCATCGAAAATCAAATGGTAAGAACAAGAGACTAATGGCCATTATTTTAATCTGACTCTCTAGAGAAGAGATTGGAAGAGTGCAACATTATCAAACAGCACATGCCATTTGGAAGACTCTAGAGAACTATCATGAAGGCACAACTCTAGTCAAATCAAGCTGTTTGGAGATGTATGTCACCAAATAGGAACTCTTCATGATGAAGGACAATAAAAGCATCATAGAAATGACAAATAGGCTCTTGTCCATTATCACCAACATGAAGAAATTTGGAAGAGCTTTCACTATCTATAAGGTAAACACAAAAATCCTTAAAACTCTTCCTCTAGATAAATTTGATGCTAGAGTGTGCAACATACAAGAGTCCAATCTAGAGATTAAAAAGGTTCCAACCGATGTGTTAATAGGCAAACTCTTAACTCATGAGTTGGCCTTACAAAAAGATGAACAAATGAAGAAGCTAGGAGGCTAAGGAGATAAATCAAAAAAAGAGAGAAAAACCATGGCTTTTAAAGCTTCAACAAAAGAGAAGGAGATATAGATCACCTCAAGTGATGAAGAAAGTGACAAAGAAGAAGAAGAGCTAGTAATGCTTTTTAGGAGGACAAAGGAGTTGATCAAGAGAAGAAAAGAAAGAAAAGGATTCAAGAATATAGCTCATATTCCAAGAGAGAAATCCAACAATGTCACTTATTATGAATGTGGCAATCAAGGCCAGATCAAGTATGAGTGTCCCAAATTAAAGAAGAAGAAGAGGTGGGACAAGGAGAAGAAGAAGAGTTTTTCAGCCACTTGGGATGAAAGCTCAAGTGAAGAAGAGGAAGAAGGAGAGGTTGCCAACATATGTTTCATGGCACAAGAAGATTTTACAAATAAGGGGAATGTAACAACCACCAAATCAAGCAATTGGCATGTGGATAGTGGATGTTTCAAGCACACGACTGAAAATAGAAAGCTATTCATGGCATTAAAAGAAAAAGGTAGAGATGTCATATTTGGTAACAATGTCAAGGGTAAGGTAATTGGCATTGGAACCATTAGTAAGGATGGATGTTCTTTAATTAATAATGTTCTTTTAGTTAGTGGCTTATAATATAATTTGTTAAGCGTAAGTCAATTGTGTGACAAAGGTAATAAAGTCGCCTTTGATCCTTGGGAATGTCGAGTCACCACTTTAGTGGATGATGAGGTTATTTTTAAGGGTGAAAGGAAAGTCAATACCTACTCAATTGACTTAGACAATTTAGCTAACCAATCTCTTAATTGTCTTATGTCTTTGAGCAATGAAGCTTGGTTGTGGCATAAAAGGCTTGGGCATGCAAGCATGGATCTTCTTCAAAGCCTATCCAAAGGAAAGTTAATGGAAGGGCTTCCCAAGTTAAGCTTCTCCAAAGACAAGACATGTGGTCCATGCCAAATGGGGAAGCAACACCATGCCTCTCACAAAGCTAAAAATGTTGTAAGTACATCTAAACCACTTCAACTTATCCATATGGACTTGATAAGACCTACTAGAAGTGTTAGCTTAGGTGGAAAGCATTATGCACTAGTCCTTGTAGATGAATACTCTAAGTTCACTTGGGTATCTTTTCTAGCTCATAAGAATGATTCATTT
>CATIWR010009272.1:0-49061 GCA_949677035.1 Omphalea diandra
TATGGTCATTGGTCCTACATTAGTTAACATATGTGTACGTTAAATACATATGGGATTATATATGTATGATGAATAAACCTTAATGTGTATGCATTTCTCAACATGAAATGCCATGATTTGCAACTGAAGACGATAGTTACAGTTGGTGGTATTAGAGGATTCAAGCATATGCGGGGCAAACTTGGAAATCCCGGTGTGTATGACATCGCAGGGCCGATGGGCAAATCCCGGATGTTGAGTGTTTTGATAAGTACCAGTTGTAGCCACGTTGTGATGTTACAATTTATTGGTATCAGAGCAAATATGAATACGTCGTTATAGTAGCAAGCCTTGACAGATGATGGTTCAAATTGTATTAAGAGAAATAACATCTCACATCCATAGTTGGAGCAACCAACAAACCTAATCTCTATTGTTGCCATATCTAGAAGAAAAGAAGAGAAGAAGAGCTCGTTAGGTTGAAAACTCGAAATGGCAATCTAAGCACAAATGAGCATCATATTGGATTAAAAACACACAAGGGTGGTCCAAGCAAAGTTAGGGTAATAAAGATAAAAATAAATAAGAAAAATGAAAATACAAAATAAAAATAAAAATAAAATAATGAGGCTACGAGAGAAAAATTGTACCTAGAATAACAATAGGCTCCCTAAGAAAGAATCACTGACACTAAGGGACACCTTATCCAAATCCATATTGGTTTTGTTAAGAATTATCGAAACCGATGTCTTACCTAACTCAATTTCTTCATTAACAGGCAAGATTTGTAAATTTATCCCTCTATCTATACTTTTACATATGGGTATCCATGAAGTTGGTTGTACATATAAGCCATTCATCTATACAAACCACAAAAACTATATAAAAGAAAAAGAAAGGAAGGAAAAGAAGGCCCCATGGTAGAAATTAGCAAATTGCCTTCAATGTTGGCAAAGCTTAGAAAAGTAATTGCCACCTATAAATTATATATTAAATTACCAAGTCACCCCTAGAATGTCATAATTTACTCTCTAAGGGCATTAGAAATACCTTTGAAATAAAATTTATCTTGTAAAAGATGCCTCAACCAAAGATACACCTTAATAATTACCTAATAATATCAAACCCAAAATAACCATTCTATCAAGAGTACATCTCCAAGATAGCTAGAAGGGTTGTAATGACATAAATTCATCCATAGAAAAGCTAAAAGGGTTATAATCACATAAATTCATCCCCAAGAAAAGTGGAAAGGGCTATTATGATGTCAGATAACTCCCTAAAATGCCAAAGGAATAATTATGACACAAACTCATACTAAGAAGCAAGGGCAATATAAACAATTATGCTAAAGAATTTTTTAGCAGGATTTCCCTACTAGAATGGCTGAGACAATACAAACATATTCAAAAACATTAATAGCTACAAGAAGACTATTGAAAACATACAAAACACACTACTATCTATCAGAGAGCTATCAAAGCAAACTAAGTAGCTACTAAGACCTTTAGTACTTGCTAAAAAGCTACTAGGATACCCAGTACCTACTAGAAAGCTAATAGAAACATACAAAACACACTAGTATCTACTCATAATCTATTGAAAACATATAGAACACACTAGTACTTTTTAAAGGGTTATCACAATAAACTTTTATCACTTACTTTAGGAGCTACAAAAGAATTGTATCCAATTGTATCCTTCCTCATGATTATATTTTTGCATTACTTTGTTGAGTTGTGTCCAATGGTCATTTCCCAAATGGCATTTTTAAACTCCATAAATAGGGGCAAACTATGAGCATCAGTTTTTAGGTACTAGGACGCAAGCATAGTGATGAAAACTATTAGAATTATTCCCCAAAGATGTAAAGGGAAGTTGTAAAAGAAAAGAAGCAAAGGCCTAGCAAAGCCTTAGACCAAACCCAAAACTAAAGCCTTAACATAGTCACCTAAAGATCTAAGGTGGTTCCCTGAGCTTTATGGCTCTTATTTGCTTACATACTCTTGTATTTTTTAGGATTAATCACATCATAATGCCTCTAAAAGTAATATAATAATAAGAAACATCTTAGTGTCCCTCCCTCTCTTCTCTTCTTCTCCCTTTCTTTTTTTTTCCCCTTAGAAAAACCTAGCCCAAGTGGGTTGTACAACCCTATTAGATTAAGGATAAATGCAAAATTTCCTTCCTTCTCCATTCGGATTCATTCTTCTTTAGGGCTCCTTATATGTGTCTTGGGAGTTATATTGATAGAATAGAGAAAGATTTTGTTACCTAAGACCTTTATTCAATTAAATAATGAAGCAATGATCAAGCTCGGGTTATGTTTTATGATTCTCATATATTAAACTTTCTCTTTTTTCTTTACCTTATATTCTAGTTTATGGTGCATTTTCTATTTTCAGTACCATTTTGTCCATGACCAAGTGATGGACTTATCATCCCTATGACCATGAATGCCTTATTATTATTATTATTGTTGTTGTTGTTATTATTATTATTATTATTATTGTTATTGTTATTGTTGTTGTTTTTACTGTTATTGTTGTTGTTGTTGTTACTATTATTGTTATTATTGCTTTTATTGTTATTACTGTTGTTGTTGTTGTTATTATGGTTGAGATTTAATCAACTTCATCACAAGAAAGGGTGATTAGCTTTTAGCTAACTCACTTTATTCACTAACTTTTAGATGATTTATTAGATTATAGTTAGGGGAAAATTTCACTTTGATGATCCCCATATTTTTATATCTCATGTTTGTTATCTTATGATATTTTATTTTTTATTAACATCCTAGCCTCTAAAATAGTTAATGGTGCTCTTAGATGCTTAGCTCTTTAAGAGCAATATGGAGGAGTGTTCAATAACATTAGGATTCCATTGTTAAGACTTTTCCCTATGGCCTTAATATCTTCTAAGGTGTATTTGCATATAATATTTATTATGTTTCATTATACCATGGCTTATGTTTGTATTTATTTGCAATTATAATCATTATCATTCATATTATGTTAGGATTGTGTTGACTTTGGACTTAGAATATATTTAGGTTCCCTTAACTTTGAGGAGACCAAATATGTATGCATGTGATATTGATTATCCATGATTATGATTGTTAGATATCTATGACTTCACAATTTAATTTTAAATGTACCTTCTTCCCTTGAGTATGGTTATAATGCTTCAGTGATGGTGCTTGATTCAGATGCGATATAAGCATACCTAGAAGTGATAATTAAACTAATTAATAACAAGGATAAAATCATAAAAAGTGAACCAAAGATGCCTTGAGCATGGATCCCTAAATTTGGACAACTTTGGGGTGCTTAAACTTTTTCCTAAAGCCATACCCGATTTCCAAACTTAATCTTTGATGGACAAAAATGAGTTAGGCCTTCTAAATAACTTAGTTAGGTTCAAAATTTATCTTTGTCTAGATTCTTGTCCCGACCAATGTTGGGTGGCGACTCCACACTCTATTAGGTATAATACCAATGTGTTGTCCCGCCTTGATCCTCTATTGACTTCAATTTAAAAAAAAGGCTTTAATCTTGTGTAAGGCCTAAAGGATCCCTTATTGATCTAAACATGCGTTATATTTTAGGGTCACTGCTAATGTACAACTTTCACCCTTTCAATCCCTTGTTAATTGATAAAAGGTATGAGTCACAAGTAAGATTCCACTAATTCGAATGCAACCTTGATCATCTGCTTGTGGCAATCATAATGAGTATAAGTTTTCTTAAAAGCCATGATAAGATCCATTAGATGTTTAGCCTTGACTAGAGGAATCTACATAAAGGTATATCAAATCAATAAAATAGAGATTAATAAAGGGAATAACAAAAATGAAGAAAATTTGAGAAAACTTACATGAGTGGCATTTATAGGGGTAAAGGAATAGGCAGACTATGTAAGCTCCAAAGACAATAATACATCAATAATAGTGGAGTGGCAAGTTTCCACCATATAGTAAGGTAGAGGATTTAGCTCCTCACAATCACCAGCTCGAGGTCAACCACCTTTAAAATTTATGCCTTCTTATGGCTCACCTTTTTAAATGGTTGTTGGGACAACACCCTCTCATATCTTATACTCATACCATGTAGCCCATACTAAAGCATAGTACCTATATGCTCTTTAAGTCAACAAAATGATTGAATATATTCCTGTGGCATAAGGATGGTGCCATGAAGCAAGGGATGCATCCATCTTCGATATCCAACCATATTATGTGTTATCTTGCTAAAACAAGGTCGAGAGCATCACCAGTCATGTCCACACCCTAAAACAAATAGGTAAGAAGCTCTTAGGACATTGAGCACCTATCAAGACCCTCCCTCAAGAGAAACATTTACTCTTTAAGGTACCACTCCTAATGAAATGGTTTATGAAGAGATGATGCATGTAGGAGTGCCCTTCTGCCTCTATTAACTTAGCACTCTATATGTCTAGAGGCCCATGCCAACTAAGCCAAAGCTAGGTATCTAATTATTATTAGCATCATGAGAACTATTGACTTTATATGTAAAAATATGTACTTGATGCCATTAGAGCTTATTTAGATGAGCTCGTTGAGTTTTCATTCTCTAGGTGTCTGTCACTATTCTAATAGTAGAACTAAGGGTAGTAAAGGTCCATGTTCGATAAAGGGTTGATGCCCTCTATTAGGTCTAACTCAATAGCCCACACTTGCCAAGAGAAAGCTATTTAATGATACAAAAAGTACACATATGAAAAGGAAAAGGAAAATAAGAAATATAAATGTTGAATGCTTTAAGGATCTATTAAGATTATATGATAGACCACACTAGCATCGATTAAAGAACTTGTATAAATGTGACTAAGGTAGACCCTTAGTTAAAATGCCCTATGAACCTTAGATCCTCTGATGCAGGTAGTAGGTAGATCATGATCATGTCCCTTATAATGAAGAATAGTGTGTTCGTTATGTCAAAGAGGATGGAAATAGAGCTACTTAATTGATTACCTCATTTGGGCTATGCTTTATAGCCTCTAGATCTCCCATAAGGATGTTGAAATATTCAAAGGTATTCCTCCCCTTTAATTTAAAGATGAACCTATGAGCACCTTGGTGGTTTTACAGTTGCACTTGAATGAGTGGAATCTTACTTGCGACTCCTTTCGTTTAATGATCATTAGGGGATTAAAAGGATGAAGGTCTTTACATTGGTAATGACCCCAAGGTGTAGTGCATATTTGGATCAACAAGGGATCCTTTTAGGCCTTGCATGACTTTAAAGCTTTAAGTTCGAAATGTTGGTCATCGGAGGACTAAGTGTGGGATAATATGTTAGTACCATCTTTAGAAAATATGGAGTCACTACCCAACTTTGGTTAAGACAAAAATATGGGGAAGGCAAATTTTGAACCTATTTTAAGTTAATTAAAAGGTTCATTTCATCCTCACCCTATCAAAGATTAGGTTCAAAAATTAGCTATGACTTGGGAAGAGGTTAGGTACCCCCAAATCACTTGGATATTGGGATTTAGCCTTCGAGCATCTTTGGTTCACATTTAATATTTTAATCAAATTATTGATTAGTCCAATTAATACCTCTAAATATACAGCTAAGAGCGATTCATTTTGGTAAGTCAAATCATCAACTCAAAAGTGGTAGGGGATCATGCATCTTGGTAAAAGGGGAGAGCATGCATTATCATCCATTCATCTATGACCACATAGTGTGACCATTGAGACCAACTTATGGTCTTACTCAATCATAACATTTATACTCAAAAGAAGAACAAGTTAGTATATATAATTAGCGTAAAACATTTTAAATGTATTTAAAGCATAAAGAAGGAATATAATGCATATTACCATCTTTCCTATGCAAAAGGTGCCTAAATATGCTTCTAAGCCCATAATATCACATCCCTACATAACCATCCAACAAGTGTGCAAAATTAGAGCATATAAACCATAAGGATCAAAAGAAATAAAAATGCAATACAAGTCATTTGAAGGATGTTAATGGCCCAAGGCAATAACTCATCACAAGAAGGATCATAAGATTGATGAATCCTCACCTTATGTAGCTCTAAAAGAGTATGGCTTCCATATGTACCATTAACTATGTAGGGTTATCATACAACACAAGAATGAGGGAGATTAAGGGCGAAAATACTATTTAAATATTCTAAACACAAACTTAATTATAAAAAGGGACTCTCAAGATCATTAGAACCTTAAGTTCCTTACTTGTTCACTATCAAAAGAAGATCAAAACAGAACCTTAACATCACACTAAATCATAAATAAGGGACTTGAAGCATTACTTAAAAAAAGATTGCAACACTACTTCAAAAACATACCAAGGTTCCATTTTAGGGTAAATGGGGATCTTATGATGTTATTCCCCATCCCATTCTATTATTGGAACATTGGCATACCTTAAAAATGGTTTTGGAAAAAAGGAAATTAAAATGGAAAAAAAAATAGAACATTGTAAAAAAAAAAAAAAAAACTATTACTAGTCAAGCTGGCTTGTACAACCTAGATAGAGGGTTGTACAACCTATAGATAATGTTGTACAACCCCTATTTCTTGGGTTTTGAAAATAAAGAAAGAAAAAAGAAGGAGGGAGTAAAGGGGATTTGCATATGCCTTTGTGTTTTTATATACCCTCAGACACTCACAAGTTAAATATTTTCCTCTAAAATGCTTAGGGAATCCACAAACTTGAAGATAATAGGTCTAGTTTTACCTTAGAATGAGTTAGGGTGAGTTAATGCTTAGAGTTTTTGTGTTTGAAAGGTGTTGGAGAAGTAAGTTTAGCAAAGTAACTTTATAGTTCTAAGCCTCTACCTTCTCTTCAAATGAAGGTGTATTTATAGGTGTAAGATGAGTGCACGGGGCTAAAAATAGTCTTGATTAAAGTATGGATATGTATAATCATAAAAATGGAGATGAATCTCTTATAATCAGGGTTTGTATTTGTATTGTGTAGCCAAGCATAGGTTATGCATCCATCTATTAGGGTTGTATAGCCCTAGGGTTTATAGGGGGACCAATTTTAAAAGGTTTTCAATGCTAAGGTTTTAAGGTGAGTTGTGCAACCTTAATTTATGGGTTGTACAACTCTACTTAATGGGTTATACAATGCATCAACCTTTTGGGGTTGGTCTTGGGTTTTCTCCATGGTATCCTAAGGCCTTTCATCAATTTCTTTGGCAGTTCCCTTTGCATTCTAGGGAATATATTAACTAATTTCACCCTTAGGCTTTACATCCGAAGGTCTAAAATCTGATGTTTACAGTTTGCCCCTACTTTTATGGGGCTTGGAAAATAACATTTAAGAAATACCTATTGGACAAGACATAATAAAGCACTAGTTACAAACTTAATCACTAGATATTAGATACGAAAGGATACAATTTTTGTTTAGTCTCACAATTTTAATAGCTCATACGTTATTCCTATCCAAATTTATAAATTAATGCTTAATTTATGCTTTAAATTGAACCTTATTGAAGTTATTTTTTATTGTAGACAAAGAATCAAAGAAATAAGATAATTGGAAGAAAAAGAATGAATCATAACCACGTGCATGGTCATGCCTCACTAAAGGTAAAAGGCCATCAAGATGAAGCATGACCATGTTCCCAAACACATGGTCGTGCCTTCATTGGAAGAATGAAGTTAATAAGGATAGAAATATTCAAGATAACCATATGCATGATAAGGGTAGAAACATTAAACATGACTATAGGCATAAAGGGAAACTTGAAGGCAACTATCGTAGAAAGGCATAACCATGTGCATGGTCATATGCATCATTAAAATTAGAATTGGAACTTGCATATGAAGGGGTTTTGTTTTGCATTAGTGGACATTCAAGCTTCCTTATTTGAGGTGATGTTTATAGGATTATATAAGGAGAAAAGATAGTAAGAATTAGGGCAATAGGGAATAACCAAAAGGAAGGAACATTGTTCAAGCTAAGGTTACATCAAAATTCTAGAGAGAGAAGGTGCAAGAATTTAAGCATTTAAGAAGAAAACCATGGCTATTCTTAGAGCTATTTTATTTGTCTTCTTTTCTTCTCTTCATTCTAGTATGAACTAGACTTTTATTTGCTAGGGTTGTAAATAGACCTTGTATAACTTTCATTAGATTTTCTTAATCTAAATCTATTTGGTTTATTATACAATTAGTACTAGCAATTATTAAGTCTTACTTATTTGATAAACTGGTCATTAATTATTTTAGTTTTGTGAATCGATAATTAAGAGGTTCTTTTCATGAAATGGAACTTTCAATAACTCCTTATTTTGTTATTGAGTTGAGAAACCTTAAAAATTCATTGTTATCTTTAGAGTCTTGAATTAAAAGTCAACTTGCATAATGTTTGGCTTTTTAGTTAAGGAACCTTTAGCTAACATGTTTTTGCATGTCAATTTATACTCTAGAGGGATTAATTGACCACCTTAGTTACTTGATAAAAGTATTTATTGTATGAATCAATTAGATAAGAATTAGGGTTCCAATAGAAGGTTATCAAGTGAAGTTGAATCCCTAACTATTTTTATATGTTGATTAGCTCTCATTTTTATTAGTATTGTACTTTGCTTTGTTTATCTATAATTAGAATTACCTTCCACTATTGATTCTCTAGATCATATAAGATATAAAACACTTAGTACTTAAACTTGATCCTTATGGGAATGGTATCCATACTCATAAAGTACACTTTATTACTTTTTACTTATGCACTTATAGCTTAAGGATTTTTACATAACATGCACCTGCCATCAATTTTCTTAAAAGCTCCTTAATCCCTCCAGTAAGTACTAAGGTTGAATTTTGCCTTCTAGCAACCCTCTGGCAACTACTAAAGTTGATCTCCTTAGCAGCCCTCTAGCAAGTACTAAGAGTTTTGAAAACTTTTTAGTAACTTTCAAATAGTTGTTAATGGTAGTTGTCTAGTAGGTATTAAGTGCTTTAATAGCTCTTCAATAGCATTTTAGCAAGTACTGAAGCAATTTTAGTAGCTCTTTAATAGGTACTAAGTGTTTTAGTATTAGATAATTGGCCTCTTATAGTCGCTGATGATCTAGAACTTCTTTATGGCTGCTTTAGTCTTTCTAACCAATAATTTTGTCTTAGGGATGCAATCTAGATGGTTCTGGTGTCATTTAGGCTCTTTTGGCATTTGTAAGACTAGGTTCATATCCTTATAAACCTTTTAGCTGTCCTGGACATCTATTATTTTCACAGGGTGATGGGCCTAGGCCCAGATGTTGTAGGAAGTGCTTTATGAATCCTGGAGCTTTTGAGATGAATAGATTTTCCTTGAAAATATTTCTATGGTTCAAGTTTGCCATTGAAGGGCACTTTAGTTATTTGACTCATATAAGATAGTTTGGAGCATCCCTCAAATGCTTTTGGAATAATTGAGTGTACTTTGGTAATTTAGATATTTTGGGGTTCTTTGGGAAACTAGGGTATTTTGGTGGATTTGGCTTAATTGCACTTGAAGGAAGGTTAAGGATATTTTGCTAATTTTAGCTTAATTATGCTTACAACAAGGTTTGGGGTATTTTTGGTAATTTTAGCTTCATTGGGCTCCCAGGAAAGCTAGGGGTATTTTAGTAATTTTGACAAATTTGGGTCCGCGGGATAAAAACTAAAGTGTGTTTATAAGGCCCATCTCTGCCTGGGCTAGATTAAGGGGATATACAACCTTGGTTCTCTATATAAACCCCTCCAAAAGTGACCTTCCTCATTTGCATTATTCCTCTTCTCTCTCTTCCCTTTCTCTCTCAAAATTTCACACTTAGTTCTTTAGGCTCCCTTAGGCTTTCGAACCATCATTATGGTCAAATACTATGATGACATGATGTTTGACATCTAAGAGGAATTTCTCGATGATGACAACACAACCTTGGATGCTCAACTGCGATCCTAGTCCGTATTCGTACAGGTGAGCCCACTAAAGTTTCGACCATGGAGATGATTCTACATGGCTTTCCTTCAATTGGCGACACGCTGGCAGTCTACAACATGCATCGTCTGCATGCAAGAGCTACCTCAGGAATGGTAGGCATTCTTCTCCTTTTTCTTTTAATTTATTTTTAATTTTCGTCCATGTTGCCACTATAGATTTTAAGTGTTGTCCTAGAATTTCCTTTTGCCTGTGAATATTATGTTAGCTTGTAAAATATTTTAGAATAATTTTTAAAACACTAACCCTTTATTTTCAATGGAATTTATTTTTCGACTACCAGTCTAGTAGGTTGTCTCGATTTGCATTTAAGAATTATTTTGTAATTAGCATAAGAAATTATCAAAATTAATTAATAGAATAACTTGTAAAAAATTAGGTACATACCTGGGATTATAAATAATTTATCCGTCCATTCTACTGACTCGTCGATCATTTGATAATTTTTTTTTTGTAGATGTCAAACATCTTTTTTAAGGGAATTATATTCATAATTCCCTCAAAACTTACAATTAACCTTAATGGCAAGGACTTGTCATTTCTTTGCCTTTGAATTTAGACCTTTTTTATTCTTTAATTCTCTAACCTTGATAGTTGTGTAGAAAACATATTTATATACGTGTTTTCCATTATTCATTCCCTTTTTTACTTTTCTTTCTTTTTCTTTCAGGGTATTATTGCCTTCTATAAGTGAGGCAGGGCTATAGGTCCTACTGAAGAGTTGGGTTAGACATTGTACCCTCGAGTCTAGGCTCATTTGGAGGGCATAGGGGTTTGGACTTTCCTATGGATGCTACCGAATGAGATGCCAAACGTTGACTTAGCAATGACGCACTCGTTGTTAAAACAGTAGATGGCCACGAGCCATACCTTTCATCTTCCCCTGATTAACAAAGTGATGATTACACTAGGAGACTTCACCTTCCTGACCAAATTGTGTTTCATAGGTATTCCCCTACTTATGGATTTAGGGGTACATGAGCTAGAGTTTCAACATGACTAATTGTGTTGTCCTACTTAAAAGGAGTAAGACTATATCGAGATCCAACATACTGATCGATGCTCCTTAGGTTACCCATGACAACTCTGGCTAGGTGTTTGATCAACATGCACGTTATTTCCTATTATATGTGCTATCAAAGGTTCTATTCTCGAGTGCCTTTGATGTGGTCGAGCTCTGCTTGGTACCAATGTTGGAGGAATTGGGCCTACTACACTGTTTCAACTGAGGGACCGTAACACTGGCGTACCTCTACAGATACCTGAACTGATGTTCTCAAGGCACTAGGTAAATGTGTGGTGCCTAGAGGGTTCTCATCATAAGTATGTCTTAGTTCTTTTTGTGCTTAAGCTCCATCTGATTATTTTGAGGTTTATGTTAGTTGTCTAACAAGCATGGGGCATTGAACTAAGCCTACTAGAGTGGCTGGATTGTAAGGATGACATGGACAACGACTATCCCCATTTTTGTAATGGAGCTTTGTGTCCTACATAGAGTCCTTCGTAACTACTAGGTGCACTTGCTTGAATACATACTCTCTGGACCAGTTACCTTTTTCCACATAGACAAAATTTTATATGAGTCATGATTATTGGTCTTTTATTATTTGGTTTTATATTTACAATCATTTCCCTTTTTTACTGTAGCTGTATCTGGACTAGAAGGGTTCTATGGAGATGTGGCCTCTAGAGGTGGTAGAGGCAGAGGCTATCTCTGATGGCAATCGTTTGATGGTGAGGCCTACCATTTGGGAACGGTACCTCAATGAGGGTGTGTTTCACTACTATAAGGGTTTAATGAGCGACCTATCCCACAGAGCTTGCCCATGAGTCTTTTTTGGGCAAAGGATCTTAAGGGCACAGATCTCACCAAAACACTACGTGACATGTTAATGGAGCAATTATCTTTTACTAGTACATCCTATAAGTCTTGGATGGTTAGAGCACTCATGGGGAGTCGTCATCCGTTCGAGGTGGCTATCTACGCATTCCCTCGATACACACCTAATGGGGAAGTTGTCTTACAACATAGAAGTCTAGGCATTACTGCATATAATGTTTGAAGGTCTATCGCTCTTGCTTCTGTATCTAACATTACTTTTGTCTAGGGCCGCAAATGAGCCCGTGGTTCAACTTCGGGAGGTAGAGAGCCTATAGTGATTGACGACTTAGCTTTCATGCCAGACAATCTAATTAAGTCATGCGTGACTTCTTTGACTGGGCCAATGATGTCGTTATAGATGATTTAGTCTACTTGTGCATTCGAGCCGATCGAGACCACCACATAAGTATTTTCTCTTTTGTTTCTTTATGTGCAAACGATGGTGCAGGCTTTGTATACAATGTTTTTCCTTTTCTTCTTTCATATATCCCTTAGATCCCGGCTGAGGCCATGGTCAATTTGATTGCCACCTTAAAGAAGGTTGTGACACAGAAGACATGCTCCATGCAAGTTAGTATAGAAGCAATACATGTATGTGTGTTTATGACTTGTGTTTTATGTGTTTAGTGTTCTATTCATCCTAACACTTAACTTTCTTGTAAGAGATGTTCTAGCACCTAAATTGTAAGATCAGAGAAAAGGATTAACGTTTGGTGATGGTATAAGAGAAGACTGAGACCTTAGCCTAGACGATTGTAAAGCATAGGTATGTGGCAATGAACGATGAGGTGGAAGATTCTGAGGCAACCCTTTCTAGAAATGGAGGTAGTTGAGCTGTAGAGATCTCCACCCCTTATTAGTCGCTAGTATTTTTTTTCTTTTCATTCTAATATAATGTGTTTGATAGATATTCACACAGTTATGCAGTTTATTGGGCGATTTAAAAGCCCTACCTTTTTACATGTTCGCTTAGTACCTTCTAAAGCAAATTGAGGCGCTATTGCCTCCATTTTTTTTAGTCAACTTTGATATTTTGTCTTCCAAATACAAATGCATCATTTTGGCTCCTGAATGTATGTTTTTAAGTGTGCATTATCATTTCTTCATATTTGTTTTCCATAACAAGTACAAAATGTCAACTTCAACTCTAAAGCATAAAGGAGGTGCCACCCAATCCTTCCCAAGTACTAAGGGCTATACAGACTAGCCTTTGGTCTGTATATCCTAGTTGGAAGGATGTACAGACCT
This sequence comes from Omphalea diandra, assembly GCA_949677035.1. NCBI lineage: Eukaryota > Viridiplantae > Streptophyta > Magnoliopsida > Malpighiales > Euphorbiaceae > Omphalea > Omphalea diandra. The sequence goes on from CATIWR010009272.1 coordinate 13,084, forward strand.
GATTAGGGGTTATATAGTCCTAGTCAGAGGTTATATAGCTTTATAAGCCCTATCTTTTTCTATAAATACCCATCTTACATATGCCCTGAACACCTCTATTTCCAACCTCCAAACCATGCCAAGAGCATTTCGATGGTCTTTTTCACCCTAGACCTAGTTTGATTCACCATAAGCAGGTTTTACCACAATTTGTTACTTATACTCTTTATACTTTGACACCTATTTTCAACGGGCCACTTGTGACTTATAGGATTCCATTACCCATACTTTTCACTTTGGGGATGTGGAGATTTGTCCCCTGCTAGTGGAGTTTGGCACCATTCTTGACTATCATGTCACAACTATATATTAGATAGGACTACCTCAATTGGATTACCCGCATGTATAGATGATGGTTGTGCTATTTGACATACAATATGATGAGTTACCCAAGTAAATATTGAGCGTAGAGAAAATCCTCATAGCCTTTTTCATTACTCTTTTCCCTTCTTGAGGCCATGCTCAGGCAACTTATACTTGTATTGCAACAACCATTATGATGGGTGAGTATTGTTGTGGAAGGAGGATGGAGATATTGATCTATAGATTTTACCTCTCTTAAAAGGGGGTTAAGTTAGAAAGGACCCCCATATTGACAATGTTAGGCGAGACCATCAGGGGACTTGATAGAGTAGCCCTAAATGTTAGCAATTCTTTTGCGGGGAGCTTGTTGTTACTTCAAGTAAGAGTTCCTCTTGTAGTAACTTCTCTTATATGTTCTTTTTTCTTTTTTTTCTTCTTCTCTTTTTTCTTTCTTCTTTTTTTCTTTTATTGCCTTAACTTTTGCCTGGACCGCCCTTGTGAGTTTTCAATCTAGTAGGCTACTCACTTTTGCTTAAGTTGCCCTTTCGAGTTTCAACCTAACGAGCATATATTTTTATTTTTCTTTCTCTCTTTTTTCCTTTTTTTCTTCTTTTTTCTTTTTTAGATATGGTTGCAAGAGAGATTAGGACTATTGGGTGCCCCTACCATGGATATGAGGCTTTATTACCCATAACATCATTTGAATCGCTGACAATTGGGACCATCTACCACTAGTGTTGAATGGACAGAGTGGATGTCTCACATCATTGCCATCGACATTCATTAAAGATGCCCATGGTAGAATTTTTTGCATGTTAGCTTAAGGACTTATAGTGATTGCATCATTCTTCATGTCCTATCTTTAAGGATATTTTTATGATCCAGCTTTTGAGCATTACCAATTCAGCACTCTTCAATTTAAGGTACAATTTCTCCCTTCACTTGTAGGGGGTCCTTTATCCTAACTATTTTTTTTTATAGAGTTGAGGGTATGTGGACCAATAACCACATCTATGACTTCTACACTAGCCACGACTCTTAGCTTGATGACAATTCAGACTACATGGCATAACTGTGTGACCTTTAGAACTATAGGCATCAGATCGATAAATAGTAGACAAGGATCTTTCATAGAAAAAGATTGTCTTATATTACTTTTAGTTTAAAAGCATTTATGACTAATTTACTTTAATTATGCAAATGTACTTTTATATGATATTATGCTTAACACAAATCATTTACATTTTACATACTTATGCATTAATTAAATGCAAGACTTCTACCTTTAACATTGGCACATTACACACCATATTGTCTTATCTGACATCTTTTTCATTAGTCTTCTGCTCATCAATCCTTGTCTTGTTTGTCGTCTAGTTGTTCTTGTCAATTGTCCTTAGAGGTCAGTCATGTTCTTTCAACTTTTACTCTATTTATTTTATGCATTTTTATGCTCTAACTTGCCTATGTCGCCTTTTCAAGTTTTCGACTTAACGAGCTTTTCTTTCTTTTTCTTCTTTCTTTTTCATTTATTATACCCTAATTTTTACCTAAGTTACCCTTTTGGGTTTTCGACCTAGTGAGCGATTTTACTTTTCTTACACCACACACAAAATACTTCTTTAACCAGTCTAAGTTCATTGGCTTGGTGAATTCATTCCCATCCATATTTACTAGTTTCACTGTACACCGAAGTATAATTGTTTAACCACAAAGAGACCTTCCTAGTTTGGCCTAAACTTTCCTCAAGGATCTTGATTTTGTGATCAAACTTCCTTCATTGCCAAATCACCAACCCTTATCATGCTTGATTTGACCTTCTTATTAAATACACAGTCCATTCTGGCTTGATACAATTGGATGTGGTATAGGGCCTTTAGTCTTTTCTCAGCCATTAAAGCCAATTGCTCAAGTATACTCCTTGTCCATTAGTACTCAGGAATACCATACTCGACTAATATCCGTATGGACTCTACTTCCAGCTCAATTGGTAGGACTGCCTCCATCCCATACACTAAAGAGTCCGATGTCATCCCAGTTGATGATCTTGCAGTAGTTCGATAACCCCACAAGGCAAAAGGTAATTTCTCATACCAATCTTTACATGTGTCCACCATCTGGGCAAAGATGTTTTTGACATTCTTATTTATGCTTCTATTACTTAGTTAGCATGCAGTCTGTAAAGTGATGATTTGTGGTGGACCACCCAATATTTTCCTAATATACCCTTGATCTTTGTTTGGAAATGGACATAATTATTAGTGACAACATAGTGTGACACTTCATAGCAACAAATGAGGTTTTTCTTAATGAATTGTGCCATCTATTTTGCCCCTAGCTTATCGAAGGCTTTAGCCTCTATCCACTTCATGATGTAGTCCATTGCTACCATAATATGCCTATGCCTTCTTATAGAAGCCAATTTAATTTCTCCAATCAGATCAATGCCCAATGCTACAAACGACTAAGGTGAGGTCAAATTTTGCAACTTTGTCAGTGACAAATGACTGAAGCTATTGTAAACCTGACCTTCGTGACAACTCTAAACCTTTTGAATATAGTCATGCTCCATAGTAGTCTAGCAATGTCCCAACCTCAGAATTTTCTTTGCCAACATCTTCCTATTCATATAGGGACCACAAACCCCGTGCACCTCTTTTATAATTTTATTAGCCTCTTCCTCTGCTATGCATCGCAGATGAACTCCATCAAGCATTCTCTAATACATCAGTCCATTGTGTACCATAAAGTTTCATTTCAATTGGCTTGTCATGTGTTTCCTCTAAAGTCTCCTAAAAAAGGCATGTTTAGTTTAATTTAAATGCTAATTATAATTCCACTAATTTTTGAACCTTCTTTCAATCTCCTCTTAACCTTAAAATCTCTAGCACTCCCAAGACCATTCTTCTTACTATCTACAATTAAAGAATGTCATAAAATACTATCCATAATTGAAAAATGTATAGCTTTCACGAACTAAAAGCTGATAGCATGATTCACAGAATTGAAAAATCCAAGAGAGAGAGAGAGACAGAGAGAGAATTGAAAAGTGTATAATTGAATAGTGCAAAATTGAAAGTTGCAAAATTGACTAGTGTAAAATCGAAAAGTACATAATAAAAATTATAGAATTGAAATTACAAAATTAAAAAGTGTAGCCATGAAAATTGCATAATTGAATAGTGGAGAATTGAAAATTATAGAATTTAAAACTGGAGAATTGAAATTATAGAATTTAAATGTGCATCCATGAAAATTATTAGTACATAATTAAATAGTGTATAATTGAAAATTGAAAGTGTAGAATTAAAAATTACAAAATTGAAAAGTGCAGCCATGAAAATTGTAGAATTAAAGTACCTGAAAATTATAAGCCACTATCCATAATTGAAAAGTGCATAATTAAAAATTATAGAATTGAAATTACAAAATTAAAAAGTGTAGCCATGAATATTGCAAAATTAAATAGTGTAGAATTGAAAATTGTAGAATTTAAAACTGGAGAATTGAAATTACAAAATTTAAATGTGCATCCATGAAAATTATTAGTACATAATTAAATAGTGTATAATTGAAATTTACATTAGTGAAAGTGTAGAATTAAAAATTACAAAATTGAAAAGTGCAGCCATGAAAATTGCAGAATTAAAGCACCTGAAAATTATAAGCCACTATCCATAATTGAAAAGTGCAGCTAGAGTAATATAGCATCTTTAACTCGTTGACATAATACTGGGATATGCCTTTTTGGTTAAAGAAAGGCAAGCCATAATACAGAGAGAAGTGGTTGATAGGAAGATAATGCCAATTAAATGATCCATGTATCTCCCTAGGATGATATTGATATGTGGTAACAAGAGAAGCATGATAGGTAAATTTTATGTTCATACACTACAACTAACATTGTCTTCTACAATTGTTTTGATACTTTCTACTCTACAATTGCAGTAAATAGATTAGCAAGAGCTCACCCTCCAAAATCTGCTAGAATGAATCTAAGTAATAAAACACAAAAACAAGAAAGCTACTTTGTTGTTGGGGCTAATATATGCATCATTTTGCTCCACAAAAAAGAACAATTGCTTATGGAATAATTAGTCTCTCCCTACTTTCATTTTGCTCCACAAATGTGACATCTGTAATATTTCTCTTTTAAGTTGCCTTTTAATGCAATGGCATATTTCAACATGCAAAAAAATATAATTAATTTGAAATCAATAAGAAAGTACTACGAACAAAAAAATAACCATTCATTATTTCTACTGATATGGAATCATTTGATGTGTTTAACAAATCTTCATTTCGAACAGAATTAACAATGGGAACACATCTAGTTAATTCTTGAATTGTTGAATTAACCAATGTCCTATGAGATTAAGCTTCTGTTGTCGCAAAAAGTGAAGCCGAATTTGTTAATGTAGAAAGAGATTGAGATCAAATGGTTACATGATTCAAAGTTAAATTCATTTTAGGCTGAGATTGAGCTTGAATAGTCATATATGGAGTAGATTAAGATTGAGCTTGAATAGTCATATATGGAGCAGATTAAGATTGAGCTTGAGTTTTTGCTCTAGCAGCCATTAGCAAAGATCCCAATGTTATAATTCTTTTCTTATTACTTAGTCCAATAGTCTTGAAACCTACATAAACATAAACCACTATCAATAATATAATTTAAAACCATAAAAGATTTTCAATAATATTGGAGGACTTATGTGGGATGGTGTAAAAATTAGCTATGGAGGCGTAAGACCAATAGAAATTGCATATGTCGATTTCCCAACTGAACATGGAGACCAACAGAAATTGCAGTAATCATGTTATTGTGTCATAACCACCTATAGAAGTCCAAGGGAAATTGCAGTAATAAGAAGAATGAAAGTGGTTGGTGAACATGAAGAAGAAGAGAAAGTGTAGTAATCACACTCGGTTGTTACTGCAATCAGAATAAAAGTTAACTAAGAAACTTAAATAAGAAGAAAACGAAGAGAAAGTTTATTAAGAAATAAGTTAATTTCCACAATGAATATTGAAGAAGCATCTCTACTTTAAATGTTAGAGAGAAACTAAACATAATTATTGATGCAATAGGGTTAAATATAAACATGATTACTACATAAGAATTAAGGAAATAGAAAACGTGGAGGAAAAATAAAATTCATAGATAGTGGGAATAAAAAAATAGAATTGGAGAAAATTACAAAATTAGGAAAAGATAATTACAAATTTCATAAAAAATATTTAATAAAATTCTTTTAAGAAAATATTTCATATAGGCAAAGAAGGATCTAAAAGGGAAAATCGGATATGGGTATCAAGGGAAGTTGAAGACTGGCTTATGCAGTAAATTCGGATAAGGGTATCTTTCATATGAGTTTTGAAGTGGAGAGATTTTGGGACACTAGACTGAGAGCTATAATTTGTTGTTTGTTTGGCTTGGTTTGGTTTAACAAAGGAACAGATAGAAATAAAGAGACGTGGTGAGGTGGAGTTGGTTATATCATACAGATGTGGTAAGATGTGCTGCTACCTTGAAACAAAGTAGGCATGTTTCCTTTGTCCACGTATAACCGTTATTTATAAAACATCTGGATAATCATGACGTGTAAGGTTATGTTGCTAACATATAACCATTCTTTATTTCATTATTTGGATTAAGTAGCGGTGGCTTAAAAATATATGTATGGATGATATGTAACACTATTTGCTTTAAAACTTCTCTTTTTATATAGCAACTAATTGAGGCCGATTTGTTTCAATTCATATATATATATATATATATATATAACAAAGTTATTATTTTAGATTTATTCAATTTAAAATCAAAAGGTTTAAATCTATAAAAGAAAAAGAATTTAAAATCAAACTATTCAAAATTATTATTGCAGAATTTTTTTGGTTACTTTCAAATTATTTAAAAATGATAGATTGTTAGAGTTTGAATCTCTAATTTTATGTATTAACTTAATCATTAAAATGTTAATTCAATAATACTATAAATAGAATTTTTCTTGTATAAAGAAAAAGAAAAAGCAATAATAAAAAATAATATATTGAAAAATAAATTTAATAAAAATTCTCCTACTTCGTGCTTTCTACTAAGAAAATGTCCATGCATTTATAATGGTCAATATTATGTAACTTGCCCAATAATATAAAATATCAGTTTTTATGAATATCAATTATATTATTTAGAATCTATTTTTTGGAAAATTTGAGGTCAAATATCAATTCACCAAGTGAAGTTTATTTTTATAATCCAATTATTTTAATTATATATTAGATATAATCAGTCTTAATTTAAGTAAGATTAATTAATTATTAAGTATTATTTTAAATTAAATTTATTTATAAACATGTAATTTTAATAATTTAAAATAATAATTTTAGTTAATTATTATTTTAAATTAGATCAATTTTTTTATTACTTTAGATAGAATAATTAGATATATTCTTGTTTGATATTTGATTGTAAGATATCAAAACAGTGGCGTTACAGTATTTAGAAAGACAAAAGTCTAGAGAAATTTAGACTTTGATTCGAAAAGATCATGATTCAATTGGAAACAGTCTAATGATTAAAACTCATCGTCACTCATCGTTTTTAACGGTGATGTCTATCACTTTATTTGGCTAAATTTCATTGTTTGACCTTGGAAAAACATATTTTTTATTTTTTGTAATTTTTATTTTAACTATAACTTTTAGTGGGACTCATCAATTTGAGCGCCGTTATGGTTACTTGGACCAAAGTTTTTGAAGTTAGTCACATTATTAAACATTTTATTTGCATAGATAGATTGGAGCCAACAGAGTTCCAAGAATCCCTCCAAATTAGGGAAATTCATTAATAAAGGACAGTAGGGACAATATCAATTAACTCTCACAGTTTACATGACAAGGAAAATGTTAACAAGTTAAACAGTAAGACTAACTAAAATGTCCATAACTCCAAAGCCGAAGGTCCAACCAAATTTGAATCTACAAACTGGATGCAGGCAAGTCCAGATAAGTAAGCATATGATTTACCACTGCAGAGGATTTCTCCGTGCCAACACCGAAAGCAGAAAAGTATGTTTCTTCACCAGATTGTAGCACTTCTTTCAAGTCCTAAAAATTTGAAATACATGATTCAGACTAGTTAGTTCAAAATTTCAGTCTCAGAACACAAGTAAAGAGTGACAGATTGTCCCACCACATACAACATAGGTATACATCCTCTGTGCAATAAATAATTAAGCGGTTCAAGTCAGTGCATTCTATAAATCCATTCTCTATACTATAATGTTGGGAACACTTCTAGCACTTTAAAATGCCCAAAACATCCAAGTCTTTAAAAAAACAAAGCTTAAGAAGGCAGGCATTGGTCAGTGTACTCTATCTTCGTGTGAACAGACAATAAATAATCAGTAATAAATATCGTGATATCAACCAGATCACAAATCTTTCTTTTCAATAACCAGTTGATCCCATGAAAAATAGCAGGGTACTGGCAAGATAATAGACAATAACTCTTGGCTCACGTCTCTCCTCACTGGTCATTTTATGGAGAACTGAATGACCAACCTACCACAAAAAAAATGTAGGAGGCAGAAAAAGTAACAAATCATACTTCAATTCGCCTCATGCTGATAGAGAATTTCAACTTTTAAAGAAATCTATAGCAGAAAGGAAAAGCTAAAAAACTCTTACTTTCAACATACTTACTTGAGATGATGAACCATGATGCGTATGCCACTCTGACCATTGTTGTAATAGTTCATCTAACTTTCATTTGCTAGTTCTGTAGAAAGTCAACAATCACCAAAGGATTAAATTGATGAAAACCAGAGCCAACTCTACTAGGACATATGGCCTCCCATTAAGTCCAGAAAAATCACAGCTGCAAGCACTTGAGCAGAAACCAAAACATACAGTTCTAAATTCCTAGATTTGTCAAGTTATAATGAGTACTTCCATCTTGACCTTGTTAATGAGTTGTACGTGATATGCACTGAAGGTTGTTATTCATCATATATAATCCTTGCTCTTTTAACATCAGATACCACTTTCATATCGAATTAAGGAAAGAACAAAATACACTAAACATTAAATGCAGAAAAAATGTGTTAGTTATGGACTGACTATTGACATTTATTTTTGAAAGTGAAGAGTATTATCTCATGGTAATTAATTCAACAATAATACTTACTTCTTGAAGCGCGGAAAAAAAATAAATGGTGCTTGTATTATCTATCGTAAGAATAATCACAAAGGATAAATCCTATTATTCACAGCCTAAGATCAAATTCAAAAATTGCAGAATGTTAGTTTTTTCCTGGAGAAGAAGAAGACCACTATTTCTTTTTTATTTTGTGCGTGATCTTGTTGTTTTCATGTATGTTAACTTCCCCATAGTGGGAAGTTTTCTTCTTGTTCAATAATTGACTAAGCATTTTTTTTTTTTTTCTTGATGGGTTTGGGTTCCCATTATTGGTGGACCTAGGCCCATAATCCAACATCTCTCACTCACACATAATGGGATACACAACTACCTTAAGAAAATACATTCTCTATACTATACAATAATTTATACATAGAAAATAGATCATGTGACTAGCATACTTTGAGAGTTCAGAGCTATATATCTATTAGGAGTCTATAGCTTCTCGACTAAACAGATTTTAGCGTAGATTATAGTATGTTGTACCCTAAACCATTTTATCATATCTATCAATTCTCATTATCTCATTTGTGATTATACATCATATTCACAATTATATTTCGTCACATAGACAAATTATAATTAGTCGACTAGTGAATATAAATCTAGAAGTCTCCCGCTAGATCGTATCATTCATGATCTTTTGACAACAGCCTAAGATAACAAATGTTAAATTAAGTTTCAAGTAACTGATAGAAGTTGTAAGGGTACAATATGAGGATCCTTATTTGTAACGGCCATTTTAATTTACTAATCATGACATTCGTATCCAAAAATACATATGCATAAAGGTTGATTCATCGTACATGCATAATTGAGTATGTATTAAATGTACATATATGTTAACTAATGTTCAATGTTAGTGACTATAAAATAGTTCTTATGTAGATATATGTACATGACACAAGGAGAGAGAGTTGAAATTCAGCAGACAACCTATGGTCCATGTGTTTCTATGCAAAAATCTATGCACCAACGTATCCAAACCCTATGCCTCAGTATCTGAAAAATATAATTGTGATTTGGTGAGTCGTAACTTAATGAATAAAAATAATAATCAGATTCTTATGGCACAACCAACAATCAAATATTATCAGGATACATTACAAATATAAGAATTGACTATGTAAGTGCAAATGCAATAGATTGATTTTTATCGTGACCTTACAAAACAAACACTGCTCCTGGGAATTCATATAATTCAAGTGACATTTAATTTTGTTGGCCAACATCTAACAAGTGGATCATTTGATCAATAACATGTGCCAATAGGACATATTGATCCTTTTTCCAAGTGATTTGCAAGTGTTTGACGAGCCAATCACAACATCCTTTTAGTTCCATATGCAAGTGTTCATCCATAATAGCATGCCAAGTAATCATTAAGAGAATATAATACTCACGTGACTTGTATTCACATGTAAAATGTAACAATTAGATCACATATACATGTAATAGAACATAATCATATCATAAAATTATCACTCATAGATATTAGAATCTAATAATGATTTTTACTCACCTTTTGATGTGACCAACCTTTATTGTAGGTTTGGTTCTCTCTCTACGGCTTCCTCAAAGTGTTGATATCCTAAAATTTGATACATACTTGGTTATAAGTATGTCAAGATGATTTTGAATGCATGGTATGCAATTATGGCATGATCCATGCAAGTGGACCTAGTGTTTATGCATATTTTCCTTATATGACAGTCTGACCTTACTACACTCTTATAGTAATAACTCTTGATCGACTTATCCAAATGAATTAATTCTTCTTTTCTAATAAATTAGACATATAATGATACAACATAGTCAAATTTCATGTCAATATAAGATATATATAAAATGTTGTGAATTTTTGAATTTTGCCCTATTTCAGTGTCATCTCAGTCTGAGTAGGGCTTACATTCCTAAGTATATCTCAAATTGTACAAATCCAATTGCAAAACAGATTTACCAGAAGTTAAAAAACACATAAAGGAAAACTTTTCATGTTTTTACTTATTGTCTAATTCAATCTATAAAATCACCAAAACGAATGATAAATCTCAAGGTGAGTAGGTTTTCAACATATTGACAATCAGTCATGATGAAGGGGCAATATCTCATTAACCATGATAAATTTTGCAAAAATATTTTATAGGCATAAAAATTTCAAGTTTACCATATTACCAAATTCCGATTCTATGGTCATCAAATTCTTATAAAATAGAATTATAAGACTGATGAGGTTTCAATGGGTTCAGGGTCAGTCACAATCAATGAGCCATATTTCTTTCTACACAACAAATCAAGCAAAACTGCTTTACATGAATTTAGAGGGGAAAAACCCTATAAATTTCAATTTTTTTTCACTTTATCTAAATCAGAACATAATGTCATCAAAATATATGAAAACAACCAGACTAAAAAGATTTTAGTTGGTTGTGAACCAGCCTTAATGAAGGAGCCATATCTCTTCACACAGATAAAATTAAGCAAAACTATTTTTCATGCATTTATATAGGGCATAAAGCTCCAACTTGAATATTTTACACTTTTATTAATTCCTTTTCTAGGGTTATGAAATTATGGATACAAAATCTGCTCTAACAACAAAACTAACACAATCAGCTCTTATTTCTTTTGAGCTTCAACCTCCATACATGAGCTTTATCTCAAATTACTCCATAATTCTTCCTAATCGTGCATGTTTAACATGTTATAAGGGAGGAATTCCATATAGGAAGAAGATAAAATCACTTGCCTCTTTTTCCAAAACAAGAAAAGCTTAGGGTTTCCTCCAAGTCAGCTCACTCTTGTCCCTCGCCTTCTTATTCTTCTTCTTATTCTTTTTCCTCTTTTCTTCCTTTCTTTGTTTCTATTTTCTTCACTCCCTCACATTTTTTACTCTCTAATCTAATCCTAACAAATGAAAATTTTAATTTGCATACCTACCCTAATAGGACAATCATTCACTACCATTGGTTGGAAGTTCAATATTCCTCTTTTAGTCCCTCTTCTTTACTCTTTTGTTACTTCCATCCATCTCCTAGTCCCCATATGCTACTTATACTTTTAAATAAGCTCTAAAACACCATTATTTATGATCATGCACACAACATAAGATAATTTGTCATGCAACTATACAAACATTACATATATGTTCAAGTGTCTCAAATGCAATGGTGCAAGTGACATCATCGTTCTTATCCAATTCACATATCTAAATGATCATTTATCCATTGTATATGTTCATATTGGATTGAAAATCATTTATACAACCAATATGTTCATGTAAGAATGCTAATAAATGTGGATAGGAATGTTACATTCTTTCCTCAAGGTCTCACACAATAATAAGTTGACACAATAATAAGTTGAGATATATTATTTTTATTATCCATGATGGTCATATTTATTGCACACGTGGTATGAATCACATGGTAACATTTTTCTCCTTTTTGATAGAGTATATGTCATTCTCAAAATAAATATTATACAAATGATAGTTCAGACACATTCAACATCTAACTTGAGTTCACAAATCTACTCATTTAAACTTACTTGAACTCTCATATGGTAATAAAGGCAAACAAAGTGAAAATATAAATTCACTTAAATTGTTATAATGGCCTTTTTTCATTATTGAAATGACATTCTCAATTTTAAGCTTGAGCTCAACTATCACTTGGATAATAAACTTGAAATTTGTCTCATCTTTATACGTTACCAAAATGATAAATGGCAATTACCTGTGTGAGAAGGTCAATCTTTTATCTGTTTGACATACTTTTCAGAAAATAATCAAGAATGTACTTAAAAACATTCAGTTGTATGCATACTAATAATCTTCATTATCTTTCAAACACTAATCAAACATTTATAAGCATTGAAAAATAGTTAATGATACATTAATATTTTTTAATATTTTCATTATGGGTCAAATGCATCTTCATATGCTCCCAGTTTTGGAGTAAGGATTGGATGATAACTTGGACCTGTTGCACATCTATTAAAGTATGACTAGCATTTTTCAACTTAGTTATCATGAATACTTTTTCATATTGTGTTCAAGACCTATCTAAGTTTGGTTACAAATGTACCTCTAAACTTCGCTTTCAATGCAGACCATATGTCCTTAGCATAGTCATACCCATGAAACTCATGCATGACATCATCATCCATGCTGCTCAATAATGTAATGAGAGCTAGAGAGTTTTTCTTTTTCCAAGCTTCATAAGCTTTATGGTCTCTCTTATGGTGGGTTTTTGTGCCTTTCATAGGCTCATTCATGACAGTGCTCAAAGCCTCAAGACTCTCTTACTCTTCCAACACATACTGTATTTTCATGCCCCAAATCTCATAATTATCACCATCCAGTTTCTCACCTTTATTGAGCACGACAACATTATTTTTGGAAGCAGAATCCATCTGTAAGACACATAGTACTACATAAGACATATACACAAATTTTAACTTCCAGTATAACATACAAGTACTTTGTCATTAATTAATTATGTTGATAAATATATTGCATTAGGTTTAAAGTCAAAAGGTCACAGTGTTCCCAATCATTGTCTAAGATCCTAAATTTAAAATAATTATTGATGTAATTAATTAATATAAAGTTTCATTCTCAAAGTTACTAAAACTCTTAGAATGTATCAATAAATTTATGAATATTATATGCATTTTTTATATTTAATTGCACAAATTAAATATTTCTAATTAATTAATTATTAGCATAAATAATTAATTGAACTGAAATAAATACTTTAAACAAGATAATATTCATATAACAAAATAATATATACAAAATAAAAAGGCCAATGAAAAAGAACTTAAAAGTCTTACAATCCATAAATAGATAATTTCACTAGAAACAAATTCTAATATAAGTAACCATACACTTGACAAGGATGGAGTGAATGAGGCTAAAATAAAGCTCAACAAAAAGACCAAGAAAAATTATAGATATATAAGTCCGAATAGAACTAGAGTAAATCACAGTGAACCTCACAAATTGCTTGTAAAACATTTGAACAATCTTGTAGGATCTATTAATTTCTAGGTCATACCACAAAAGGTTAAGAGGGTCCCTATACTGTGAAATCATATCCGACCTCAAGGCTTTCATAAATGAGCAAACCACCTTCCCAAATAATATCTTAAACCTTGCCATTAACATTGACAATATGATTCACCATATAAGTCACATCATCATCTGAGGAAATGATCTCAAGGTTTTTTAAATTTTTAATCATTTGATGCACTTTAATTCTTTCTCTTGTGGTCCTGATTATTCTAGGATTCCTTATGGTGATTGCCATAATTTTTTGTAACAAATATAAAATATAAACACATAAAAAATGTGCAATTAGGCACATAATTCACAATGATTAAAACTAAATTAATCAAAATTTGTGTGATAGACCATAAAACACTTAAGAAAAAATTCTTGAAATATTTGAGGACCTAAAACTAATTTTTATGAATTTGTAACACATATATTCATAAAAAAAAAAATTAACTTTTGTGCAAATTAGAAATTAATTTTAATATCCTAGAAAATTGGGATAATAAAAAATATGAATTTGGAGAAAAAGGGGTCAAAATGCCCATGCACTCCCTCCCACTTGCCCCATAATGAAGAAAAAAATTATTTTTTTGACACCTGAAATGTCATGTCATTTCACAAAAACGATAGGTCGTCTAGCCAGGCATGCGGCTCACATGCAACATGCCTCAATGTGTTACATGCTCCAAGAGGCACGTGACATATATGTGTTGCATTTTCAACATTTTTTATTTCAAATTTTCATCCAGTCTTATATTAGTCACTAAGTTTGATGGTCCGGTTATTTTTACCTAAAAGTTTCTCTATCTATGTGTTTACATAAACAACACACTAAGGCGAGACTGAAAATATCAAAATGACATTATTCATCTTCTTTCTCCTCTAGACAGTCCCTATACTTTTTAGTTTTGTTTAGTTTAATCCATAAAAAATCAATTTGTAATTACTCATGCTATAGAACTCCAATTCATGCAAGTAAAATATCGTTGAAAAGCTTATGATAAGTACTATCAAAATATACTCACAAGTCAAACCAAAAGTAACCACATTTTCTATATAAATTCAACAAAATATATGACTGTAGAAAATTCAAAGTCAAATATCTCACAACCATAAAGGGTTAGGCTTTATAATTTTATATGCATACTATTGGATATCTAGGCATCATTCATGTAAAAACCACAACCTAATTTCATGTTTATCATTAGTAATTGCAAAGTTCATAAATTTAACAAAAAAAATCAAATAAAATATGCAAATTATCCACATTCAAATATTTAGGCTATGCAAAAATCTCATATACAATCAGAACACTAGCAAAATAACTTTGATACCAATGAAGATTATTATCTCATGGTACGTAATTAAATAATAATGTAATTCAAATACTTACTTGTTAAAGTGTGGAAACGAAATAAATAGTGTTTGTATTACTGATTGTACGATTAATCACAAAAGAGAATTCCTATTGTTCATGGCCTAAGATCAAATTCAAAAATTGCAAAATGTTGGTTTTTCTCTTAATGAAGAAGAAGGCCACTATTTTTTTTTTTTTTTTTTGAAAGATCTTGTTGTGTTGGCCCTAGGCACCAAGAAATAGGGGGTTGAATTGGTGTTTAAATAAAAATTAAAGTGAGGGATAAAGAAAGAGTATAAAAGAGGCACAAAGATTTATAGTGATTTAGGTATTAATCAACCCTACGTCCACACCCCAATTCTCTGCAATTGGGTGTTTCACTCACTCAAAAAGGTGTTTCCAAGCTCACACCTAACTTTTACACTTTGTGTTTTCAAGGCTCACACAATAACCTTTCTTACAAATGTTTTCTAAGCCTAACACTAAAACCTCTCTTAAGTGTTTTCACAGGCTCACACTAAAACCTTTCTCAAGTGTTTTTATAAGCACACATTGAAACCTATTACAATTAGTGTTTAATGCTCACACCAAACAATCACTTAAAGCATAAAGAAGAATTCAAAGAATGAGTAGCAAATTTGTAAGAGTTTTGTTACAAGTTAATGAATTCTTTTGCATTTACGTATGTTTGGTGGAGTATTTATAGCTCATACCCACCAAAGAGATGTTAGACAATGAAGCTCATTAAATCTTTAAGACATGTTAGGCAGATTTTACATTAATTGTATGATAGGCGGGAGTCGCGATTGCTATTGACGATTTGTAGTCGCGACATTCCAATTTCCATACAGAAGCTAAAAATTAAGGTGAAAAACCCCATTTGTGTCTAACAGCTAGTCCACGTATCATCTTCTCATTAGATCATCAAGAAAATATAGTCGTTGCCTTCTAACTACCTATAAACTTTACGGTCACAATCAGTACTTGTACAAGGCGCGACTGAGACGCGAATTATTCTATTTAAAAGAGAATTTTCATCTTCATGAATCACGGTTGCTACCCACAATGTCGCCCTTACAAATTTTGTTCTTCAATGGATACCTAGGACACTTGCCATATTATTGTTGTGGACTTGGTTCCCTCTTCAATCACTATGAAATTTGCGATCGCGACTGAGACATGATAGTGACTGTGAATTCATCTGTGACTTTGACATTCCCATCTTTGGATGAGTAGTGGCAACGTTGTCCATGAATTTATCTGGCCTAGTTTCATCTTATTTTTGAGCTAAGTTGCAGTCGCGAATTAAAAGTTGCTGACTGCAAATTTGGATGAACTTTGCCTTCTTGAAGATTATGAACTCCTTCCAACTTCCAATTGAAAGACTAACTAAATTCTGTAAAACAACACCTAATGAAAACATTAGGATTGATCAATCTCCTTTGTTAAGATTAAAAGAGGTCTAAGACTTAAGATTAACCATCCTAGTCCAATAATCTCCCCCTTTTTTGATTTTGACAACTTAGATTGATCCTAATGGAAAATAATGCATGAATGTGAAGTTGGAGTGGTAATATGATTCAATGAATGCTTAGAGATTTCTATGAAATTTCCTGAGTATGGCATTCAATCAATCAAAGTGAAATTTCTAAAAAAAAAAATCCTAAGAATGATAAGTATGATGCTCTCCCTCAACTTCTGCTATTATTTGCAAGTTATTTTCTTTCCCCATTAGACTTAGATTCTTTCTTGTTTCTATCTCTCCCCTTTTAGGAAGATAAAAAAGAGGGTGTATAAAGGAAAAAAACACATGCATAACAAATAGATAAGTGTTCATAATGACCAAAATTAATAAGAATGCAATCATAAAAGTAAATTCCATCACTCACATAAGACAAGGAATTTCAAAGAAACATTTCTTATTCAATCAAAAACAAATTGTGGGATCACAAGGTTTTCATTTGAAAACAAAAAAAGAAAGTACAAGGAATTCCTATTCTAGAAAGTTGAAGAGTCATGGTTGAGGAGGGGGCACTGGCAAGGCTCCTTCTTCAATGATGAGCCTCTTTCTTTTAGAGGCTTGGAAGGATTCCATTTTCTTATGCCCAAAAGCACCCAGGGTATAGGCATATGTATTTGGGTGTATGGCTTTGGCGTTGATGAGATAGGTTAGTTCAAGAAAGTTCTAAGAAGGGAGGAGTTTCTTGGTGAGGAATTTTTCATTTTCCTCATTAAGTGCCCCTACGAAGCAATAGATCGTTGTTATGTGTGAAGGTAGAAGGGATTGGCTTTTAGGTTTGGTGTTCATGTGGATCAATTGAACCACGAGATACCAATAAGTTTGAATAGGTTTATTTTTTACAAGGCATAAAAGAAATGCTAAGTCTTTTTGTGATACTTTCTCATTAGCATCACCTCAAGCATTTACGAAAAAGGTGATGATACGATGGAGTATCCAAAAAGGTAGAGTTTTTATGTATTTGGCAAATGATGTTTTCTGATCGTGTTTGGTTTCAATGGAAATTTTCGACCATAATTCAGAATATATGACATCAAGAGGGAGATAATAAAAGGAATGTTTTCTCTGACTTGAAGGTTGAAAAAAGAGGAAAGTTGTTCAAAGGTAAAGAAAAATGGATCACCAAAGGCCCGGAATACTAGCCCGTATTATCCTGCTCGAGAATCGACTTTGTGACTCAGTTGAACCGTGCACATGAATTCCCTCACAACTTCTTTGTAACTGGATTCATCCCAAAAGATGAGCTCATGACAGCCCAAGGTGGAAAGGAATGCATGAATCTTTGCATTGATGCCCAAAGTCTCCAACAGAAAAGTAGAAGGAATTTTGTTGTGGAGGATGATCTTTGAAGAATTTGCCTTGTAACGTTCTTTCTCCTCCTTTGTGATGCCCTTCATTAGATGGAGTGCAGGAGGTACAGATGGCTGAGCCACAACCTTGCCCTTTTCAACTCTGAAAATCTTCTTAGGAGCCATTGCAGAAGATGGAGAGAATTTGAGAATTTAGAGAGTTTGGAAGGATAATAGTTTTGAAGTAGAATGAAGTGATGAGAATCACTATTTAGTGGATTTATATAGCCATTGAAGGGGTGTGTAAATGGCTAGAAATGGCTAGAATTGGATTTATGAAGAGTTGAAAATGGTTGTTAGTCAAATCATTTAATGGCTTGGTAGTTACTCAAATTCACGTCCGCGAATTCATGGATCGCGATCGCGATTTTAGAAAAATGTGAGTAACAAACAAATTTTCCTCAAGAATACGTACTATAACAATCAAAATTTGAATTCTTGATCAAAATTCAGGGAAAAGGTTGATTCTTGCGACCGCGATTTGATGTTTGACAACCAGGTGACTTGGACTTGTAATTCACGACCGTGAATTATAAGTCAGCAAGGATAAGGATGGAAAGATAAGTTTTGAAAAAAAAATGTGATCCATTTCACTATGTTGATGCTTAATTTATGCAATATGTTTACAGCAAAGCATATTGCAATTTCAAATTAAGACATCTCAATTAATCACATATTAAATTCAATAATCATACATATAATTATGACCAATCAACAAATAACAATCAACACACATAGCAATCATACATAAGATCAACTATTTCACTTTAGGGAACTGCCATCAAGCATTCCCAATTCTCTCTTAATGAACTTTATCCTTTCTTCATTGAGAGGTTTAGTGAAAATATCCGCAAGTTGATGATTTGTGTCAATAAATTCTATCACAACATCACCCTTTTGGATATGATCTCTAAGGAAATGATGTCTAATATCTATATGTTTGCTCCTAGAGTGTTGGATGGGATTCTTACAAAGATTGATAGCACTGGTGTTATCACATTTAATAGGCATGTGATCAATCACTTTGCCAAAATCCTTTAATTATTGTTTTATCCAAAGGACTTGTGTGCAACAATAACCCGTAACAACATACTCGACTTCTGCAGTGGATAAGACAACTGACACTTGTTTTTCGCTAAACCAAGATACTAGGCATTCTCTTATAAATTGGCAAGTCTTAAAAGTGCTTTTTCTATCTTATAATCTACATGTATAATCTGCATCTGAATACCTATGAGACTAAAGGATGAATCCCTAAGATACTGTAACCCTAAGTGAATTATGCCATGCAAATACTTAAAAATTCTCTTAACAACATTTAACTAAGACTTTTTAGGAGAGGAATGGAACTTAGCACACATACATATACTAAACATGATATCTGACCTATAAGCAGTAAGATAAAGTAGAGATCCAATCATACCTCGATATCTCTTTCAATCTACCATCTTACCTTATTCATCTTTGTCTAGCTTGATGGTATCACTCATGGGGGGTTTTAGCTACTTTGCAACCATCCATGCTAAACTTCTTGAGTATCTCCCTTGTGTATTTGGCTTGGTTGATGAAGATCCCCTCTTTGGTTTGCTTGATATGTAGAACGAGAAAGAACTTGAGCTCTCCCATCATGCTCATTTCGAATTCCCTAGTCATACACTTAGCAAAATCCTCACAAAGAGACTCATTAGTAGCACCAAAAATGATATCATTAATATAAATTTGTATAATTAGTGTATCATGCTTGTGCTTTTTAACAAATAGTATGGTATCCACCTTTCCTTTTTCAAAATCATTTTTTGAAAGAAATGAACTAAGCCTTTCATACCAAGCTCTTGGAGCTTATTTCAATCCATATAAGGCTTTGTTCAATTTAAAAACATGATTGGGAAAACAATGTGACTCAAAACCATGAGGTTGTTCAACATAGACTTCCTCTTCAATAATTTCATTCAAAAATGCATTTTTTACATCCATTTGAAAAAGCTTAAAATTCATGTGGCATGCAAAAGCTAAAAGTATCTTAATGGCCTCTAATCTTGCAACGAGGGAAAAAGTCTCATAATAATATATGCCTTCCTCTTGGTTGTATCCCTTAGCAACCAATCTATCTTTATTCCTTGTGATAAAACCTTGCTCATCTAACTTGTTCCTATACACCCATTTGCAACCTATAATGGAGTGTTCTTTAGGCATAGGGACAAGTTCCCATACCTTATTTCTCTCAAATTGGTTGAGTTTCTCTTGCATAGCAAACACCCAACTCTTATCATCAAGAGCCTCATCAATTAATTTTGGCTTAAATTGAGAAACAAAAGCAAGATTATTATCTAAAAGATTAAGTTGTGATCTAGTACTTACACCCCTAGAGGTATCTCCAATGATCAAGTCCTTAGGGTGATATTTAGAGAATCTCCAATCTTTGGGTAGATCTTGACTTAGCTCATCTTGTTGTTGATGTTGTGGCTCCTCATCTACTTTTGATGATTCACCTTCTTCCTTATTTATATCCTTTTTTCTTATAGTGTCTTCCAATTCCAACTTTTCAAAGTCATCTACAAGATCATCAACAAAAACACTTTTCCCAAGATCAAGTTTACTAGATTCATCAAAAACAACATTCATGGACTCTTCAACTACCATTGAACTTTTATTAAAGACTCTATAAGCCTTGCTAGAGGTGGAATAACTTAAGAATATTCCTTTATTAGTCTTGGAATCAAATTTTCCAAGATTATCCTTGGTATTCAATACATAACACTTGCACCTAAATACTTTTAGGTATGATAAGATGTTTTATTGAGAATGAATCTTTTAAAAACTTTATTTGCAATATAACAAGAAGTATTAATGGCTTCTGCCCAAAAGTAATTTGGTAAAGAATACTCATTGAGCATGGTTCTAGCCATTTCTACTAGTGTTCTATTTTTCCTCTGTACAATACCATTTTGTTGTGGTGTTCTAGGAGTTGAAGAATTATGAAACAATCCATTCTTCAAACAATAAGTTTTAAAAGACTCATTTTGAAATTCATTTCCATGGTCACTTCTAATAAGGGAAATGAAGTAACCATTTTCATTTTGAACTCTTTTTGCAAAACTTTTGAAAGCATCAAAAGTATCATTCTTATGAGCTAAAAAAGGACACCCAAGTAAACCTAGAGTCACAAGAAGTGCGACTTTTATCGTGCCCACGATAGTGCATTTTGGTTTAAAAGTCATAAGCTAACTTTTGTCGTGCCTGCAACAATAAGCTTTAGCTCCTCACTAGTCAAATTACAGTTTAGTCCCTACAATTCCTTCCTTGCACCTTTTAGTCCAAATTAGCTCCAAATGCCTTTAAACACCTAAAAATCACTATATAACATTCAAATATAAGGAATAACATGAACTAACAGTAAAATAACTCAAATTAAACATATGAAAATAACAAATAAAGCTCAAAAACTAATGAAATACTATGAATAAATTGAAATCATTAACTTTTCAAAGCAAAACAATAATAATAATGAATCTTTAAAATAAAAGATAGAGCAAAAGATATTTATAGTGACATCAAGAGAATTTTCAAATAAAACTAACCTTTCATAAACCTTCACAAACTAAGACAATAAAATTTGTATCATCATCAACATGTGGACCATCTCTTAAATTCATAATAACAATTTTTTATAAAAACATATATATTACATGAAGCAACTAGAAAGACTTATGGCAATTTGATTTTAGATTTTATACTATAGTTAGATTTTAAGACTAATTACAAATATGATTATAATGGAGTCAAACATTTGGAATAATCTCTTATACATTGGAGAAGCTCTTACCTAAAAAGTTTGGCACAAAATCACTTTTATTCTCAATCTCTTTCCTTTCTTGTAGATAGCAACTCTGAATCACCAACATTGGCTACTACTAGCATATATGGTTTATTAATATTGCTATAATAAAATTTCTTTACCCAAATCTACTACTTTTTCCAAACTATTTACATTCCTTAATTACACTATGCTAACTAAATTTTGAAAAAGAAAAGATAAAGTTACATTCCTCAATTATAGCTATGCTAACTAAATAAAGAAAAGGCAAAGTTACATTCCTCAATTACATTTATGCTAACAAAATTAAAAAAAAAAAGGTAGGGTTACATTCCATAATGACAAGTAAAGAAAGAAATGTTTGATCATATATTACACTTGATTTGTTTCTTGTATAATATTTTAAATGTAAAACACTCTCTGCATTTGCAGGCTATGGGCCATAAAAAATTCATTCAAAGAAAATGAATTTTTGAATCAAAATAAAATAGATAGTCGAAAGAGCTACCTCATCCATCCATATTTCAACAATTTCAAATTTTGATATCACAAATTCAAGTAAATCAATCAAGCAAATTCAATTAAAATCAACAATGAAATTCTAAATCAACTAAAATATACTAAAATCAATTCTTTAATCTTGATATAACAAATTCTATATTAATAGCATGGTCCCAAGATCTATATCACAATAGACAAAGACCTGGATATCACATATTTCAAATTTTGAAATTCTAATGACACAAATTCAACTAAAAACAATAGCCAAATTATATATAAACTAAAAATCATTTGAAATCAACTAAAATCAACTAAATTTTCAAGCTTGATATGATAAATTTTAGATTAGCAAGATGGTCATGAGTTTTGATTGCCCCTAGAAATTTGGTAACATCCCTAAAGAAACAAAAATACATAATGAACATGTAAAGAATATCTTAGGGAATCAAACTATACATTTAATAAGTTATATAAAAATAATATAATCCACTCATCTTGATAGACATAAAATTATATTGGTAGTCATCATCTTCTTCTTCTTCTTTATTGACATCATACAATTCAGTTTCATCAAAATCAATTTCATAATAATCAATCAATGTATCATCATCTTCATCATCATTATAATCAATAGTAGAAGTAGATTTTGTTAGATTTTATCTTTGCATTTCTAGTATAATATTGACATCAATTTGATTTGGTAATACATATCTTTGATGAAATGATACAAAAGTTTAACCATCACTTTGCTCAACCTCATGAGCATCATTTGCCCCATATTGTTGGTAAGGCTCATTCAATATGGATTCTTCATTATCTAGTCCTTTCTTCTCTAGAATAACATACGTATTTCTAAGATATGTCCTTCGCATGAATCTCCAATTACTTGTTGTTCATTAGTGCCCTACAAAGGGGTTGAATATGGTAATGGAAAGTATTAAAAATTAAAACTAAATTAAAAATTAAAACTAAGTACGAAAAATAAGAAGAATCAAAACACAATATTTATAGAGGTACGGTACAACTAGGCTATAGCCTCTCCTCTAGTTTCTCCATTAGAGCCTTCACTATCTTGATAGCTTAAGTTGCTATCAATAACCTTTACAAATGGTAAGTTTTCGGGCACTACCAAGCCTTTACAAATGATAGATTTTTAGGTCTATCACCCTTTTACAAGTAGTTTCATAAATACTACTTAACCTTAACCTAAAGTTGTTTCTAGGTACTACCTTAATCCATTTCATAAATACTACTTAACCTTAACCTAAAGTAGTTTCTAGGTACTACCTTAATCCATCCACAAGTTATAGTTTTCTAGATTTCCTAACCTAAGATTTCCTCGAACTAAATACATTAGATTAAGAAGGAGGAAAAACTTTTTCATTTAAGCAATAAAGTTACTTTAAGTATTCTCACAAGATATGTTTGATCAGGTAAAGAATGTGAAGAGAATTTTTGAAAAACTTATTCTTCAAACTCTATTTTGAAGATAACTCTTGCAAGCTTTGAGTCATGAACTTCTCTTGATTGCTAGATCACTCTTTGTTCACCCTTTTGATAGAGAATAGCTTTCACAATAAAATACTCAATGGAATAATTCCCTATGTGTTTCTATTGAGAGCGTATCCTTTTATATCATGAACAAAGAATTAACCATTAGAAAAGAAGGTGTCATTTCACATTGTAGCTATAAACCTTCAATGCCTATGAATATTCTCCACGCTCATTGCTAAGGCATCAACCATCATTAATTTCATGCAAACAAGTGGTTGTCAAGCAAAATACACCTTCAACGGTCATTAGCTTTATCAAAACACCTGTTGGGACTAGTTGTTAGAGACAAGCTAACTTAAGGCTCCTCCTTTAACCTAACTCAAGGCTCCTCCTTTAACCTTTTCATTTGTTTAATTAACTATTTCTTCAATGATCATTGGATAAAAATAATGATAATTACTTTTAAACTTCAATGCCTATTAGATGAAGGTCAATGCATGTTATTGATTCCTAGACAGTATGAACTTGATGCTCTATTTTACAAGGTCCATATAAGTTCTTTAATGGTTGTTGAAGAATTCCCAATGCACATTGAATGTGCTCAATACTTGTTAAGATATTGAGTGTGCCTCATTGGGGAGTTCTATAGCCATTAGCATAATCTAGAGAGCTTTTTCAATGCCTATTGTGAAGGACCAATGCCCATTTTGAATTCTAGAGAGTTTTTCTCAATCTAAGAAACTTTGTCCAACACCTATTATGAAAATACAATGCCTATTGTGAGAATAAGATCAGCCTTTATTGCGAGGTAGCCATGTCAGAGCAAACGTCAAATGCTCGTTGGGAATATGATAACAACTATTGAGAAGTCCAAAAGGCTATGTTCAAGATGGAGTATTTCTCCAATGCTTGTTGTGGCATTTCAATGCTCATTACAGTTCCACAATGCCTGTTGAAAGTAGACAACACCTGTTAGTTTTTTCAGTTAAGTTTGCCTTGATTTTCACTTTCCAATACTTTGAGTTTTCAAAATAATTCCTTCTTCAAACATTATAGTTCAAAGAGTTGATGTACCTATAAGTTTTAACACAAATAACTTGGACAAAGGTTAGCTTTTTGAGTTGTTTGTAATCATCAAAATAAGACTTGGAACCCTCAGGATTAACATTACCTTTATTTTTCAAGTCATCAATGTAAAAAACCTACTCTAATTAGGTTAATAGCATAAAAGGACCAATTTTGTACCATTTTCAATTCATGTTAATGCTAAGTAACTGACCATGTGTTTTTATCCCATTACTCTTATTACCAACATCCCACCAATCATATCTAAATAGATAAATGTGATTTTCATAAACATACTGAAGTTTAATGATATTTGTCATTACACCATAAAAATCAATTTCTTCTAAAATTTGCTCTACTTTAACTATAATACCATTATTTTGAGTTTGATGATAACTATCACACTCAATGGTAGAAACCTAACCCATTCATAATTATAACACTATACCTAATAATTTGTATTTCAAGACCTAAACCTAAAACATACGAATCATCAGTTGGTGTAATCAAAATTTTGACACATAATTGTCTAAGCTAAAAAAACAAGCTAAAATTTTAAATACAATAAATAAGTTTCAGTGCTCATGTTTAAGCGCTTTAGTGGTTTCGCTCAAACTAATGGAATCTTGCTTGTAACTCCATCCTTTTACTAATCAATAGGGGATCAAGAGGATGAGGGTCTTTACATTGGTAACAACCCCAAGGTATGGCATGTGATTGGATAAGCAGGGGGTCATTTTAGGCCTTATGCGATTTTAAAGCCCTTAGTCCAAAATGATGGTCATCGAGGGACCAAAAGTGGGACAATATGTCGTTACTCTCCCTAAGAAATGTAAAGTGACTACCCAACTTTTGTTAGGACAAGAATATGGGAAAAGTGAAATTTGAACCTAATCTAAGTCAATTAGAAGGCCCATTTCATCTTCATCCTAAAAAAGATTGGGTTTGAACATTAGGTATGGCTTGGAAAAGAGGTTAGGCACCCCAAACTACCTGGATATTAGCATCTCTAGTTCACTTTCAATATTTTAACTGAGTTATTGATTAGTCTGATTAATGGTCCTAAATGCACCTCTAATGCAACCAAGCCAATCAAATCACTTTATCAATTCAATGGGGAATGAGATCATGCATCATGGTATAAGGATTATCATGCATATCAATACATTCATTCAAGTATTATCATCTCAAAGTGAAAGGGGTCATGCACCATGGTATAGGGATTATCATGCATATCAATGCATTCATTCCTCACATGCATACAACATCATCCATGATAATAAAAAATGGTCATTGAAACCATCATCCATGGCCTAACACAAATAAGAACACCTACACCCAAAGGAAGAGAATGAATTAGTAAATGAAAGAAACATAAAGCTAACCAAATAATCTTAAAACACAAAGAAGGAATGTAATATGCATTACCATCTCTCCTATATAAAAGTGTTTAAGTAAGTATCTAAGCTAATAAGATCACATCCCAACATCACATGGAAAGCAATAGAGTACGAGTATATGCATTATAAAGGGCAAGAAACCATAAACATGTAATATAAATCATAATGGAGGATCCTTAATGGCCTGAGGCTAAATCACTTCCAAAAAAATCCTAGAGTGATGATCCATCTTTGTTGCTACTCTAAAAGAGCTAGGCATCCATAGACATTACTAACCATTATAAAAGACTAGAATGCCACTAGCAAAAGAGAGAATCATAAGGCCAAAATGTTATTTACTTACTCTAATAATAAATATAATCATAATAAAGGCTCTTAAGATCTTTGGAACACTAAGTCCCTTAATTGGTCACTTCCCTAAGGTAATCAAAATAGAACCATAATCGTCATTAAACTAAAATGGAAGAACACAAGCATTAGCACCAAATGAAACATGAAAACCATCTTAAAACCTATAAAACTCCCTTTTTAAAATGAATAGGGGTCTTAGGCAATTAGGTCTCATCCTATTATGCCATTGGAGTCACAAAAGATCACAAAAAGTTGCATTGAAAAGAAGAAATTTGAGAAGACAAAATAAAATTTTTTACAAAATTGGTGCAGGGAAATGAGGTTGTACATCCCATTATTGGCACTATACATACTACATTTAAATCAACACAGCCTCAATATCCTAGGTTTCTAAAAAACATAAAGAAAAGAAGAACAAAAAGAAGAAAAGGGGAAGGGGGTTTCTTAAGATGCTTTTGAGTGTTCTTTTACCCTCAAAGGCTCACAAGTTCAATATTTTCCTTTAAAATGTTTAAAGAATGCATAAAATGCAAAGATTAAGCCTTGTTCTACCTTGGGAATGAGTTAACATTTAGATTTCTTCACTAATTAGTGTTTGAGAGTGAATTTTGTAAAGTTTTGTTAAGAGTGTCTAAGCCTCCACTCTCTCTTCAAATGAGAGGGGGTATTTATGGGTGATGGATTAGTGCATGGAGTCAAGAATGGCTCTGATCGTAAATTGTCTTTAACCAATAATAGAAAGGGAGATGGATCTCCTAGAATTAAGGTTTGCATACGGGTTATGCAACTAAGAATGGATTTCCATCTGTCAAGGCTATACAACCTTAGGGTTTAAGGGGGAGACAATTCAAGAAGGTTATGGGGGTTAAGTTTTAGCATTAGATTTGGGTTGTATAACCTATCTACTTAAGCTAGAAAATTAGGGCTTTTGGTTATGAGCTTAGTGTTGGGATTTTTGTTTTAGACTTGGTTTTAGGCCTCTCAAAGGTTTCTTAAGGCTTTTATCTCTTCTTTTAGCAATTTTCCTTGTATTTTGGGAATGTACTTAATGATTTTCATCACCGGGCTTTGCATCTAAAGGTCCCAAATCTGATGCTTACACCATGTTAACTTAAATAAAGAACTTACATATTGCTTAAACCAAGATATAAATCCTTCTTAATGTCTTTTTCACACATCAAATAGACTTTGGCTTTGAACTTCTCCATTGTATAAACTACATTATGTAACATAAAACCAAAAAAAAAAAAAAAAAACAACTACGAAAACTTATCTTGTTACAAACTTTAAAGATGTACAAAATACACTAGTTCACTTACTTGATATGTTCATTTATTCCATCCCAATTTTGCAAAACATACCACAAATCTCTTGAGAATTAGAATGAGATAACATCTTACACGGGATCTCTTAAAGGCCTTGCTTTATGTGTTAATATAGAACATCTATTAGGCATCTCTATGTCAGTCTCATCATAGTTCTTTTCAATTTAATCATACATTGTCTCAATTCCATAAAAATATAATGAGAAAAAATTTAGACATTCTTTTGTGATATATGCTTCAACAATGGATTCCTCTAATTGAGCTAGGTTATGAACATAAATTCTTTAAAGTATGCAATAATCTATATAATAAATGTAATAAAAATGACAAGAAAACATTATAAGCATTCATAAGTATGCATTTATATGTGTTAAATGTTAAAATAGTCTTAAAAGAACTTTTAAACTTACTTTTTCATAAAATACATCCAATGATAGTGAACAAAGTCTCCCAATTATACTTCATGTGGCAAACGGACAGCTAGATGTACCATAATCACAAAAAAAAAATAAAAAATGGATATATCATCTCAAGTTTGTATAACACCAAACTGATATCACTTTGTAACTTTCTACTATAGATCTTTTAAATGTCTTCAAAACATTAACTCCCTAAAGAAGCAACTCAACTTAAGTAAAGTTATGTGTATCTCATCCTACATAGACCTATATATTGCTGCTAGAAGCAGTTGTTTCACGATCACATGATAATCATTCTCTTTATCCTTGAAATTTTATAATCTTGGGCACTTACACATTGAGGCAGATTTGAAGCATGCCTATCAAGTAACTTGACTAATTTCAACCATTCACATAATTTTTTCCTTCTCTTGTATTGGTAACATATAATAAGCAAGTACCATTAGAAACTTATCACCATATGGTTACATATATAGTTCTTCCCTTATGCTCATTACTTTCAAATCCATACGAGTTTTTACTTTGTCCTTTGTTTTGCCATTGATATTCATCAATGTCCTCAAAATATTCACATATGTTCTTTTTAATATGCATTGCATCTAATTTATGTCATAATCTTACTTTTTTCTAATAAGGCAATTCAAAAATGAACCTTTTTTTATCTAATTCAACTTTTGTTCAGTACGTGTATGCCCCTTCTATTTGGGTTGTTTCCCAAATAGAATTCTTGTGGAACAAAACTTAATTGTTCTAATATACCATATATTTTCTTCTCTTTAGGCTTTGATTAATGCTTTGGCTTTCCATTAAATTTTTTACTTCTTCTCCATAGATGTTTTTCATTTAAGTGCCTACGATGACCCCTATAACATTATTTTCCCCATTGATTAAAGTAAGTGAACATGTCCACTTGTCACAAATTG
This sequence comes from Omphalea diandra, assembly GCA_949677035.1. Taxonomy (NCBI): domain Eukaryota; kingdom Viridiplantae; phylum Streptophyta; class Magnoliopsida; order Malpighiales; family Euphorbiaceae; genus Omphalea; species Omphalea diandra. Next base: position 42,208 of record CATIWR010009272.1, read on the forward strand.
AACAAGCTAATTTTCCTTTCAAGATTCATTTAGATAACAATCCCTATGCTAGAAAATCATTTATTCTTCATAGCAATATTGCATGAAGTTGAAAATTTTTACCACTATATGCATCATACATCAACATACCATCCTCTCATAACTCTCTAAGGTCATTAATTACTAGTCATACATCAATGTTATTTCCAAGAGAGTTCTTACTAGATATACTCAATGCTAACTTTAAAAAATCTTTTTCATACATTTCCATGGTGGTAAATTATAAGTTGACATAATCACTCGCCACATGTTATAACTACTACTCATATTACCAAATGGAACAAATCCATCACTTTCAAGCCCAAGTTGTACATTATGAGGGTCTTTGGTGAACCATTTGTGTACTCTATCAAACTCCTTCCACTCCTCAGCATCAGTTGGGTGACTAATTATATCATCATTAATATGCTTCTCTTTATGCCACCTCATATCCTCCTTGACTATTTCTTTAGACATGAATAACCTCTAAATTTTAGGTTTTATTAGAAAGTACCTAACAACTTTTTGAGCAATTTTCTTATGTTTGCCTAAATTTGACTTCTATTTAAGAGCCTTGCAAAATGGATTATGACACTTATCAAGGCTTTCATATTCCTTCCAAAATAGAACACAATCACTAACACATGCATTAAATTTTATATAATCAAGTCTAAGATCACACATTAATTTTTTAACATCATAATATGAGCTTGAGCTTAGAAGTGTTTCACCTTTTAGAGGAACATCCTTAAACAACTCCAAGTTTAGGTTAAATGACTTGTTACTAGAATTAGTAATTGCTTTTTGTTGGATCATCTTAAGAAGAAAATACAACTTTGAGTACTTCTAGCAAACTAGGTATAACTCACAATGAGCATCATTCCATAATTTAGTAAATTTTCTTACTTCTCCACCAATGGAATTATCTTGACTAATAGACATATCAATTAATCATTTTTCATAAAACTTGCCTTATGAATGCCATCTAACATTTTTTAGGACATCATTGTATTAATTCTCATATTCATTTTCAAAATTATGAAAATTATATGAACATCACATTCATTATTTGTATTAGGTTGAAAAGCCTCACCATGATATATCCATTGGAAATGGTCCTTCAGAATTCCAGGTTTATGTAAATCCCTTTTCACATCCAATAATGGCTTTCAATATAAAGTTCCACATCTTATGCATGAACATCATATTCTACCATTTGAATCAGCATAATTTTTTGCCATATGCAAGAATTATTGAACTCGTTGAACATATTCAAGACAAAATCTATAATTTAATTGCATGTAGCTTTTATCCATCAGTGTTACTTCAATTCCTTAAAAATAAATGAAAGAAAAAAAAGAATCTTTATTTTATTGAAGATAAAAATAAAAGATATTTGAAATTGTTAGAGAGATGATCTTCTTCTAACCACAAGCTAATTGCAACTGAAGACATAGATGTGCCTAATGGAATGCAAAAAATTAAGCAATGAATCTCTCTTTTTCCATGTTATATGTTGCATAATATTAGAAGTAATAAATAAAGCTTAAAATAAATATAAAAATAATATAAATATATTTATAAGTATATTAGTATAATATTCATACGTATATAAGTATATTTATTAAAATATAGTATAAGTATATTTGTAAAAATAAGTATATTTATAATACTTAAAATTGAAAATTGATTTGGATTAAATTGAACTAATTACTTATTTAATTTCTAATTTTATCGATCTGATTGACTGATAGAGTTTAATTTTCAAATATTGGTTCAAAGACCTATATAAAAAAGACAATAATTTTATCCAAAAAGGATTCCACACACAAGATATGCCACTCAACAAAGATAACAGATGTAACACAAAGCGTGAAGGAAAGTATTCAAGCATAAAGCCGCATAGTAATAATTACTAGTTGTGAAAAAGAGTCCAACTTAACATTGATTAACTCATTTTTTATTTATTTGTAAACTGTTGGCCTTAGGCACCAAAAAGGGGGTTTAAAAAAATTTTGGAGTAAAGAGATAGAAAAGAGTAGAGAAAGAGGCACACGATTTATAGTGGTTCGGGTATAATCGACCCTACGTCCACTCTCCAATTCTCTGTAATTGGATGTTCCACTAACTCTAAATGTTGTTTTTAAGCTCACGCCTAACTTTTACACTTGTGTTTTTAAAGCTCGCACAACAATCTTTACACTGTGTTTTTAAGGCTCACACAATAACCTTTACATTATGTGTTTTTAAGGCTCACACAATAACCTCTCTTTAATGTTTTTACAGGCACACACTACAACCTTTACAAATGGTGTTTATGCTTACACCAAATAATCACTTAAAGAATAGAAAAGATTAAGTAGCAAAATTGCAAGAGCTTGGTTACAAATTAATGAAATTCTCTTGCATTTACATTTTTTTGGTGAGGTATTTATAGCCTTTACCCACTAAAGAGATGTTGCAATAAAACTAATAGCAAATCTCCATAGCATACTAGACAGATTTTGCATTAAATGCTTATCAGGCTTCATTCGCAATCGCTACTACTCTTTCGCGGTCGCGATTTTCCAATTTCCATACTAGAGCCCAAAAATGCTGCGAAAATTCTGCTTTGTGTCTAATGGCTAGTCCTTGTGTCATCTTCTTATTGGTTCAATAGGAAAATATAGTCATTGCTTTTCACCTGCTCACAAAAGCAACGGTCGCGATTTTTCTTGTATAGGGCGTGACTTAGGATGCAAATTCATCTGTCAAAATATTCATCTTCTTCTTCATGATTCACAGTTGCTACCTATAAGTTACCATCATGATTTTTGTCTTCCAACGGTCACATGGGACACTTGTCATGTTGTGGTTGTGGACTTGATTCCCTCTTGAGTTACTTTAAAATTTGCAATCGCGACTGAGGCATGACACACATTACGAATTCTTCTGTACTTTGGCACTCCCATCTTTGGATGAATCGAGGTAGAGAAGTGGACTGCGAATTTGCCTGTCCAATTTTCAATCTGCCTTAATCTAAGTAGCGATTGTGATATTTGAAGCTGCGGCCATGAATTAGGAGACACTTTGCTTTCTTTAGAGATTATGGACTCCATCCAATTTCCAATTTAGAGACTAACTAAAAACTGCAAAACAACAATTGATTGAAACATTAGAATTGATCAATCTCTTTGTCAAGATCAAAAAAGGTCCAAGACTTAGGATTAAGCATCCTAGTCTAACAATCTCCCCCTTTTTTATTTTGACAACTTATATTGATCCAAAGGAAAAATAATGCAGAAATATGGAGTTGGAGTGTAGTATGATTCAATGAATACTTAAGGTAAAATTTCCTAAGTATGATAGTTTGATGCTCCCCCTTAACTTATGCTATTTTTTGCAAATTATTTCTCTCCCTCTTAGACTTAGATTGTTTCTAGTTTTTATCTCTCCCCTTTTTAAGTTCAAAAAAAGGGTGTAAAGATAAAAGGGAAATGAAAACAAGCATAAATGTACATAAGGAGCAAAATAAGAATGCAAATTATAAAGATAAAATGCATTAATCACATAAGACAAGAATGTGCAAAGAAACACAAATTTATTTATTTATAACTGTGGGATCATAATATTTTTAAGCATAAACACTAACAAAAACAATTAAATACAAAGGATCCCTAATCTAAAAGGTTGGAGAGTCATCATCATCTCTAGAAGTTTCTTCCTCTTGCTCATGTGTGGCTCATTCTACTTCATCCCCATCCTCAACTTCTCTATTTCCATCTTCATCTTGTGTATCTTTAAATTAGGTGTAGTTTGAAAGATGACAAAGAGGAACTCCTAACTTTTCTTGAAGATCCACTATGTCACAATAAAGATGTGAGAGAAATAGGGATCTTCTTTTCATCATTCTCAACATCTTGTCCAATTTTCGATTGATGGTGGCAAGAGACAGCTTGAATTTGGGTTTTTGTTCAAAAAGAGGGACTGGAATTGCTCCTTCTTCAATGTAGAGCCTCTTCCTCTTAGAACCTTATGAAGTTTCCATTTTCTTAGCCCCAACTACACCCAGGGTGTAGGCATAAGTATCCAAGAGTATGGCTTTGGCATTTATGAGGTAAGTGAGATCAAGAAAATTTTGGAAAGGAAAAAGCTTTTTGGTGAGAAAATTTTCATTTTCCTCATCAAGGGCTCTAATGAAACAATAAATGGAAATAATGTGTAAAGGCAGAAGGAATTCACTCTTGGGCTTAGTAGTCATGTGGATCAATTGATCCACAAAGTATCGACCAGTTTGAATGGATTTATTTTTAACAAGGTAGAAAAGGAATGTCAAGTCTTTTTGAGATACTTTCTCATTACCATCACCTCTTACATTTATCGAAAGGTTGATGATACAGTGGAGTATCCAAAGGGGTAGGGATGTGATGTGTTTAGCCAAAAAGGAGTGAGAGTCGTGTTTGGTTTCTATGGAGATTTTTGACCAAAACTCAGAATAGATAACATCAAGTATGAAGATTATGAAAGGGATGTTTTCTTCGACTTGTAAATTGAAAAGAGAAGAAAGTTGTTCAAAGGTTATGTAAAATGGATCGCCAAAGGCCTAAAATACTAACCCGTGTTGACCCCCGAGAGATTCGGCTTTACAACTAAGTTGGACGGTGCACATGAATTCTCATACAACTTGGACTAGGGTAGTTAACCCTAAGTCTTGGGCCTTATTCAATCTTGACAAAGGGAATTGATCATTTCTAATGAGTCAAATTAGTGTTGTTTTGCAGCCTTTTTTGTTAGTCTTTAAGTTAAAAGTTGGATAGAAATCTTAGTCTTCAAAGAATGTGAAGTAACTTCTAAATCGCGACCGCAATCTAAGATATGCAATTGTGATCCATGAGAAGACTTACTAGAAGATCAGACAGATAAAATTCCAGAGTCATTCTCAGGCATGACTCATCCAAAGGAAGTACTCAAAAAGTGACAGATCAATTCACTGTGTAAAGCTTGCCTCAGTCGCGATCGCGAATTTTGAAGTAACTGAAGATTCAATCAAGTCTACAATCACAACTTGACAAGTGTCCCAAGTAACCATTGAAAATCAAAAATCGCGATGGGAACTTGTTGGTAGCGATCGTGAACCCAAAAGAAGAAGATGAACACTTTTGGTAGAGAAATTTGCGTCCAGAGTCACGTCCAGTACAAGATAAATTATGACCGCTACTTTTGAGAGCAGGTGAAAGGCAACGATTATATTTTTCTAATGAACTAATCAGAAGCTGCTATATGGACTAGTCGTTAGATACAAACAAGGTTTTCATTATGGAATTTGGAATTCGCGACTACGAATGAGTAGTAGCAACCGCGAATCATGATTGTCAAGCATTTAATGTGAAAATCTGTCTAACACACTTTGATTATTTTATACCAATTTTATTGCAACATCTCTTTGGTGGGTAGAGGCTATAAATACCTCACCAAACATATGTAAATGCAAGAGAATTAATAATTTTGTACCCAAACTCTTGCAATTTTGCTACTTACTCTTTTCTATTCTTTAAGTCATTATTGGGTGTGAGCATAAACACTAAGTGTAATAGGTTATAGTGTGAGTCTGTCAAAACACTAAGATAGTTTATTGTGTGAGCCTATTAAAACAAAAGTTGTAAAGGTTATTATGTAAGCCTCAAAACACAAGTGTATAGGTTGTTGTGTGAGCCTTCAAAACACAAGTGTAAAAGTTTGGTGTAAGCTTGAAAACACCTTTGAAAGATAGTGGAATACCTAATTTCTAAGAATTGGGGAGTGGACATAGGGTTGATTATACCCGAACCACTATAAATCTTGTGTTTCTTCTCATCTCATTTCTCCTTTCTCTTTCCAATTTTAATTTGTACACACCAATTCAACCATTTCCCCTTTCTTGGTGCCTAGGGCCAACAAGTGGTATCATAGCCTGACTTCACAATCAAACCTTCATTGGGTGAACAAAGACCATGGCATAAGAGGGAATCCACTCGCAACTCAAGCCATACTTTGATGGAACATACTATACTCATTAGAAGTATAGGATGGAGATCTATCTTTACATAGATGTGGTGGACCTTTGGGTTATGGTCATCAAGGAATGGAAGCCACCCACCAGAGTTATGGATGGTAATGAAGAATTAATCCTAAGGGAAGAATGGGTTGAAGCTCACTACAGATCAAATGGCAAAAATAAGAGAGTAATGGTCATTCTTCTTAGCTCACTCTCTAGAGAAGAGATTAGAAGAGTGCAACATTGTCAAACTACATATGCCATTTGGAAGACTCTAGAGAACTATCATAAAGGCACAACTCTAGTCAAATCAAGTCATTTGGAGATGTATGTCACTGAATGGGAACTCTTCATGATGAAGGACAATGAGAGCATCACAGAAATGATAAATAGGCTCTTGTACATTGTCACTAACATAAAGAAATTTGGAAAAACTCTTACTATCTATGAGGTAAACATAAAAATCTTTAAAACTCTTCCTCTAAATAAATTTGGTGCTAGAGTTTGTAGTATACAAGAGTCTAATCCGAAAATTGGAAAGGTTCCAACAGATGTGTTGATAGGCAAACTCTTAACTCATGAGTTGGCCTTACAAAAAGATGAACAAATGAAGAAGCTAAGAGGCCAAGTAGACAAATCAGAGAAAGAAAGAAAAACCATGGCTCTTAAAGCTTCAACAAAAGAAAAGGAGGTAGAGATCACCTCAAGTGATGAAGAAAGTAACAAGGAAGAGGAGGAGCTAGCAATGCTCTCAAGGAGGACAAAGGAGTTGATCAAGAGAAAAAAGGAAAGAAAAGGCTCCAAGAAGACAGCTCCTAATCCA